>BQNB010184114.1:0-12338 GCA_026074375.1 Tanacetum coccineum
ACATGAAAGAACAAGCCTACAACATAATAAAGACCAAATATTCAAGAACTCAATGACAAAGCAATCTCAACAAGTCTAAGGAAGCAAGATTCAAGATCTCACCTCAGGAATTCGAATACCACACATTAAGGGAGATTTTTAGCCTCAAATATGTCTATGAACATGGAAGCTCAGAATCTGTAGGATACCTCCGTAAGGAAACCTCGCTTTGGGAGAGATTGTTAGCCTCAAAATATTAAGCCGAACAAGGAAGCTTGGCTACTAATCATGGAAGCTCGGTCTTTATTTAGTAAATGTTGTAATAGGATAGAACGTGAATCGGGCTCGTTAATTAATCTAATATTGTACGCGTTTCGGACTAAGGTCCAAAGTAATCCCGAGCCCGACCCAAGATAAAATACCAAATGGTCCAAAGAAAACCTCTTTAGGCCGGTCTAATATTTGGTATAAATACCCCTTTCCAAGTGTGGAGAGGGTGTTGGTTCTCATTTATTTTCACACACTTGTATGAATTAACCATCTCTTTTTCTTCTCTCTAACTTCTCTCTACTTTTCTTCCTTTTTCTCTTATCTTATTTTCTTGTGATTACCATAGTGAAGTAAAAGTGATCTCGGGTTCCTAAAAAGAATTTCAAGAGAGATGAATATGCAAGCTTTCAAGACAAAGAAATGTATGAGCATGTCGGTTCGAAAGTCACAAGTGCACAAGAAGGCAAAGATTACAAGATGGCAAAAGGAGATTATGCTTGGTTGGTGATCTCAAGAAGCTCAAGGTCACATACAAGTTAAGCTATAGGAACAAGCTCAAGCCTATAGTCAAAAGATCACTATACATTTCACAAGATAAAGATAAAGATACAAGACTACGAGCAAAGATTGAAGACATTCTCAGAATGTTAAGCTTAGGTTTTTGTAAATTGGAGTGACCTCCCTTAGGGGGAGATTGTTAGAAATACAAAAAAGTCTCAGTTACTACCAATATTCATTAAGTAGCTCGTAGTATTATATTTGGAACTTAGCTAAGATAACCGGGTCAACATAAATACCTTCTTCATGCCTTGGAGAGGGTTGTTGGTTCATTTGATAATACATTCTTCCTTTATCTATCTAAGTGTTCCAACCTCCTCTTTCTCTCTCTAGATTTCTTCACTACTTTTCATATATTGTTGTATGTTTGATATCCTACAATTATTATCAAAAGGTTGAGAAACCGTAAAATATAAATAACATTTTTAGACATTATTTGTATTAACAGTCTCCTCCTTTTTGATGATGACAAAATATAAACTCAATTTATTTAAATGTTATCGTAGACAAGTATTTAGTATGACTTTAACAATTTCTTCCCCTTTTTGTCAAAGCAAAAAGAGTGTCGTTGACGTGGAGACAATAAGTTGACGATGCAAAAAATCTCTCCCTTAGTATATGCTCCCCATTGTTCGGTGTACTAGGGAATCGAGCTATGGCGACGTGCTAGAAACCGAGTTAGTGTGCACATGTATATAATTCGATAAATATTCATCACATGTCTAGTACTTGTCCAAAATAAAAGGAGGCCATAAAAGTATATAAAAAGATGCAAGAAACATAACCACAACTCATTATAATGCATAGATGGAAATTTATTAAACATTCAAGATCATACACAATACAAGATAAAGATAATAAAGAAGCTATGATATTCCTAATAATTTGAGAGGTCACTTGGAGTTGCTTCAAAACAAAATATGCCTAGGTTGTTTATTCTTCTTCTAAACATATAAATGTTTAGAAGGTCGGGTTACAAGGGTGGCTTGTATTTAGAGCGGAGGTGTATGGTTAGGAGAGGTTGTTTAGGAAACTCTCAATATAGGTTGTAAGAAGAGAAATTTCTCCACTAAGGCGTTGGAAGTGGTTACGATTATTGATGCAACAAAAGCAATGTTCACCATGGTGAGCATAGGCCAAGGGGTTTAAGAACTCGTTAGGGAATGGAGGTTCTTGAGGTGAGTTAGGATGGAAGTCCAATGGACTTGTAGGGGAAAGTATGATTTGAGTGTGCATAGGAGGTGGTTCATTTGTAGTGGTGAGGGTGGTGGAGTTCTTGGAGTTTCCTCAAGCAAATCTTAGATATAAGGGTTGATGGGTTGTAAGGGTGAAAAAGGAGAATAAGGAGAAGAGTTTTGCCTTGCTTGTAAGGGAGTGGAGTGACAGGAGTCATCCATAGTGGATGGAGTCTTTGAAGGAGCATTAGGAGGACAAGGAGATTGTAGAGTGTGCATAGGTGATGGAGTATTGTTACTAGGTGAGTTGGGTAGTAAAGGTGTAACAAGATCAACAAAGTTCAATTGTCTCACATGCTTAGCTTAAAAGCATAGTTGCATTATAACATTAAAAGAATAAGAATACTTTACAGTTTGGAAAACTATTGAGATGACTGTCTCTAATAGGATGTTTTGCGTATGTCATACATCTTATGGAATGTAGTGTGACTAAATTCATATAAGTTATACTTGTAATTGAATTCACACATACAAAACAACAATCATCATACTATTCAAAGAACTTTACTATTTGTGAATTTTTGATATAAGTATTCTAAAAGTTCCACAAGATCAAAACCTAGTTGATTTGTTCATGGAACCTATGCCTTATCAACAATGCGATTGTTGTGAATAAGACATTAGTATTCAACTAGGATCATCATGCATTGATCTTATTTGGTATTTGGATAACGGAACTGTAAGCAGTTGTATTCAATAATGAATTGATATACCTGGTATGATCATTTTCATTTATACTAATGTGTTCTATATTTTTATGTTTAAATCCTTGAATAAATTTATTCATTCTAAACTATATTCATTATCAGTTAATAATATGGGAGTATTGTTGAATTAAGATAAATGTGAGCGATTGGCCATATTATGTTGAATATATAAAGATGTGTCTGCCAAACTCATATGTTATATAATGTGGTTGAATATTGGATACCTCAACATGTGTTAATCACTTTATGGATCGGCGTCATTAAGTGAGTTACACATATGGTAAAGTTTTTGCCCGTCCTCAGACTTGAGATGCAAGCAGGTTTTGCTTATGTGGATTACATTTTCTTGATTCTAGTCAACCGCTATCCTTAATAAGGTAATTATAAAGGCTAAGTTCATAAATGTTATGAAGCATATGAAAAACACTTCTAGTCAAAATAGAATTTATTCCTCTATGTGTTAGGGAGTTAGATACTAACTTGGCCCCTTGATGAATTGATCAGATATATGTGTGGCCGCACCCAAATGTAATTGAGATGATCCATGATTAATTTGGTAATCTTGTTCAATATCTAGATTGAGAAACAAAATCGTTAAATTATGGAATGACTTTGATCTATATCCATTTTTATCACCGTATCTGAAACAAAAGGATGAATTAACTTGAACCATTGATACTGAGATGTTTAACGAAACTACACCCAGGTATTTCTGGGAGCATTTACGTATTGCTAGACACTTACCAATGTTAGTATGTTATATACTATGACGATGACTTTCGCAAGTGGGAGCTGTTAAGGAGTGCTCATGTGATATGGATATTTATAAGGCTAGAAATACGTGAGCCTATGGGGGTCACACATGTATACATAGATACTACTCTATTGATATATATATTATATTATAAGTGTATATTTATTATATATATTTAATACTCTAACGATAATACTTAATGATCGTTAATTAGTTCATTTATAAATAATTAACTGTTAGCCTTTTAATGTACATAGTATCTAAATAAGTCAAAAAGTCAAACTTGGGGGCTTTTTGTACTTGTAGGGGGCGGCCTAAGAGGCTTAAGGGGGGATGGGCTTTGTTAACTTAGGCCTTAAGTTTCTATATTTAGGATGCCCTAATCCTAACACTATGTCCTAGGTTCTCATTCAATTATCCTATTCTTTTCTTTCTTCCTCTCTATAGCCGAATACAAGATCCCCTTATAAGGATTTTTGTTTGGTTTTCTTAGTATATCATAAACTAGGTTCTTGATAAATCATTAGTCTTTGAACTAGCATTCGTGTAGCATTGGTTGACGTAAAGTGTGGATACATGTAGAGGTTGTTGTTGGTGCAACATTGACTAGAATCTTCTTTATGTTTTAATGATGACAAATAAACATTCTCAAAACGTAAAATCACAAACGCTATCTTAAATCCTCAAAACCATATTTCACCATCCGGCGCGTTGGGCACGCATCAGCGCGTGGCCAGCGCGCTAAATGCGAAATCCGTTTTGCGGACTTAACAATTGTCGGTTTTCCTCTTACTTGACACAGGTGGAAACTTCAATAAAGTTATGTACTTGATAATTTAGCATTTGGGAACACTCCAAATGAGGTTTAGACTTAGAGAGGAGCAAAAATGAATACTTTTATTTTTCTATAAAACGCCAACTCAAATCTTTTATCAATTGCCTCTAGCCAAGGCCAAGACTTCTTTTTAAACCTAGTATGATCATACTTTCAACATACCAACAAGAAAAAGTAATCATTTGACCTTAATCCAGATTTATGTTGCTCCTAATCACGTAACGGGTATTACTCTTTTATTGCTTAAACTAAATCAAAGGTCACTTTGCGTAAACGCATCCTATCCCATTATGGAAAATGCTTTACTTAAGATGCAAAGCACTTAGCTTGTTTGCATCAAGATGATTAGTGATCAAATCCATTGTTGATTATCATGGATTAAAGTCTAAATGACTAATTGAGTTTGTGGTATTTGGAAGTTAATCATACTTTGACTTTTCTCAATTCCTTACCCATACAAATGTTTTACAAACTCACATGTATTCCTAACATGTACAAGTTCACACTCCTTCTACACAATCCTTCTACTCATTCTTCCTAATCACTTATTTACCCTTCTTACCCAACAAGTGATTTCATCCCTTCTACACACACTCCAATCATCTTCTTCCTAAACAATCTCATAATCACATATGCCCACACTTTCCTCTCTTATTAGCAATATGATTATTAACCCAAATTAATCCTTTGATTTCATCCTTATCTTCATCTTCATATTCAAACCTTCATACATATAAACCTTCACCAAATAAACCTTAAATTTTATCCTCCATGGCTTACATTACCTTACATAATGTACTATTCTTGTACTTGTTATACTCCTATGTTCCCTACATTCTAAACAATATATCCTATATCTTTTCAAAACATTCTACACCATATATCTACTATTCACCTTCTTCCCCAATGAATTTAAATTACACACATACACACTCTTCTTCATCCTCACTCTTGATCAAGCCATGTCACCAATCCAAGTTCACACACTCTTTTCTCAACCCATAGATTGCTTCTTAAACAAACACAACAAACACACTTCTCTTCTACCCTTGATCAAGCCACCTCATCAATCCAAACTCCCTCATTCTCTTCTCAACCATTGGATTGATCCCTCATCTTAAACAAACACACTTCATCTTACAAACATTCACTTCTTACTTACATAACAAACACAACCTTCTTTCTACCCTTGATCTTGCCACTTAACCAAGTGTCCTCTTCACATCCTCACCCTCCATTTCAAACTAAGATCAAGAGGCTCAATTATTAATATAATTATATTAAAATAAATAATATATATATAAATAAAATTAAAAAAAAATAATAATATTAATTTTTTAATTTTAATAATAATAAGATAGAAATAGAAAAATAAAATTTTTTATATATTACAT
This sequence comes from Tanacetum coccineum, assembly GCA_026074375.1. Taxonomy (NCBI): domain Eukaryota; kingdom Viridiplantae; phylum Streptophyta; class Magnoliopsida; order Asterales; family Asteraceae; genus Tanacetum; species Tanacetum coccineum. The sequence goes on from BQNB010184114.1 coordinate 5,733, forward strand.
AAATTATTAATAATATAAAATTTACAATTTATTATATATATATTCAATTATTATCCAATATATAATAAATAAAATATATAATAATTATTAATATTATAATTATAGATTCATAATTTAATATAAATATATATAATAATATTATATATATAATTATAAAAATAATACTAATAATAAACAAAAATATATTCATAATTAGTAAAAAAATAACTAACGCTCTAAATCCCGTGGTCATGAGGTACATCTTCTCAACCATAGATAAGATATGGTTGGTCTGCATGTTACACAATGAATCCACAAGAATAAAAAAAGCTTCCAATTGCACTTTAACTATCCTTGTTGATTTTTCATATACTATCTTCAACATGATGTTCAAACATGGTACTTTAAATTTAAGATGAAGGAAGTATCCATGTCATTAAACTGGCTTTGTCTTAGTAAATCTAAGCTTTGGATCTATTCTTCTAAGAACTTCAATTCTTTCTATCAAGTTCTTAAGCCTTTTACTAAATGTATGTACATCTGAGTCTTACCATCTGATCTGATAATTGAAAGAAAATTTTCTTACCCTTCTGATAGATCTTGTTGTTAACAATTGGATTTTGATAGGACAAGGGTGTATCATCAATATACTTCATCTCCATCTCTGGAACATTCTTAAAAGCAATGTTTAAGTTCTTCTTTCTCTATTATTCTTCATCCATCTTTTGCTTTTTGGTAGACTCTGGTTCAAGATCCTGCCCTGCTCTCTTAGAACTTCCTTCTTGCTTAGTCTCACTGCCTTTACTCTATCTCTTTACTTCCTTTCACACTTCAGAATCCATAGGTACAAAGAGGCTATCCAACTCATGGTCTGGTTAAAAGCCTTTCTGAATCTTCATCCAAAGCTTTTGTTCTTCAATGATTGTGAGTGATCCAGCCATGTTTTTTAGATAAGTAAACAGTTTGATTCTTTTTTTGAGCTTTGGTTAGTGGTTTTCTCTCTATCTTCTGCTCTAGTCTTGCAAAATGGCTTCTTCTTTTTTTTCTATGAGTTTTACAAACAGTTAGACCTTTCTTTAATGGTCAACCTCTCCTGTCTTGTGCTGTTAATCTTGCACTTAGCTCATATTCAGCAATCTTCATAGCTGGGAACATTCCCATGCAGCAATGTTTGCATTCTTCTCTTTGCTTTGCCAGCTTTCCTCTTCCTTTAGTTTAGCTTTAACTAAGATTGTAGTCTTGAGCAATTTCCTCATCTAACTTTGATCTTTATGATCTCTTTTTATTTAAATGGCTTTTCTTGTTCAAATATCTTAACCTTAACCTTTGTCTTTAGATCAAATGTTGGTGAGGTGGTACTGTTGGTCTTTCTAGCAATCTTACTAGGTTCTTGCTTAACATCTCTTATCTTTGTTTTTCGCTCCTCATCTTTCACAGAGTCTGAGCAATATTTATAGATCTTCATCTTCACTAATAGTTGTTGTTTGTTGGATTGAGTATCGTTGGTTCAGCAAGTTGTTAATATTTACTCTAGGCAGTAGTAATAGGGTTAGTAGTTATAACAAGATACTAACCAGCATTGTAAGTAGTAACTGGGCATTGGTAGTATTAACTTCAGTTACCGAGCAGTTTTATGCTAATTTCACCAGTAGGAACTTCTTCCGCGCAGCACTAATCACCTGCTTTGCATCTCCTTCAACTCTATTGAAACACTTCTCATTATGTCTGCATCAAAACCTTCATTCTTTAAATATCAACTTCCTTTAGATTGACCTTTGTTTTCCGGTTTCTAATTCCTCACTTGTTCGTTTGGATGCATCCTCCTCACCCAAACTTCTTCTTTTAGAGGTACCAATATTGAATAAATTCATCCCTAGAGTTTTTGACTTCCTTTTCCTTTCCAACTTTTTGACTATCTTCTTCAAACTAGGAATCTCCTTTGCTTGAGCAGTTAGTTTTTGTTGTCTCTAAGTCAAGAACTCTATCAGACAGTTTTATACAAAGAGGTCCATCAATTATTAAGTTTTAGTTTGTCTCCCTACTTCCAAAGTGTTTGGTAAATCTTGATAGAGGTGATCATTAGACTGTTTAGATTGCAGTTTCAAACCTAGACTTTGAGGTTCTGGCATAATCCTAATTTAGTATATTGGCATGAGGACCACTAGGCTGACACCATGTTTCCCGAAGGACTTGGGATCATTAAGTGTTGCCATGGATTGGGTCCTATTTATGTTACCACTGTCTACTCTTCTTTCTAAGCTAGAAGCAGTAGTGGCAGCCCTTTCCATTATGTCTTCCCGCTCCTTAGTGACAGTCTCATCTACAACAAGGGGAATAGGTCCACTAGATAGAATCTTACGTGACCTTTGGCTTTCCTAGGTCTGTGAGTCTTTTTGGGTTGAGATGATGATGGAACAGTGATTGGTTTAAATTGAGATGGTGAAGCAGTCGTGGATGTGTGTTGGGGATCAGTGGGATGTCCTGACCCTTCACCCACTTTTGCTTGTTGTTGTATAAGCATAGTCTCAAAAAATGGTGTTACTTTCCCTAAAAACTCTTTTCTTTTTCTTCTCCTGTTTGCAAAAACCTTTTTAGTATGAACTGATGCAATAAATTTTCTCTTATGAGATGGCACCTTTTTAATTTGTTTATCCAAAAAGATTTGCAAAAACCTTGGATACATTAAAAACTTATTTAAAACAATCCTAAGTTATCAACATACATCTCAGAAATCAGTTTGGAAATTATAAACTTTGATTTGTACCGCAAAATCATATAACACTTTAGATGCAGAATATTAGTTACCAAATTCATTTCCAAAGCATTGATTTTGAACTTAAACATTGTAAGATGGTATGTATAAGATACTTCTTATGGGGAAAAATAAGGATTTGATACAAAAAGTTTAAGTTTAGCAGAAAGCTTCTCATATTCCCATCAATTAAAGGATTTTTAAAATATAGAGTAGTTTATTTGAAGAATTCAATGCCAATCATTCTGCAAATTAGAGATCACTCCTTAAAGATGACTGTGTGATGATATCTTCTTGCAATCTACTATGTGCATGAAATTTATGTTCTTCCATTGATGGTTTTAGCCTTTATGCAGTAGACCAAAATTGCTCAATGTATGAAACATAGATAGTATGATTTAAAGTTAAAGCATACCTGATGGGATGCGCACTAAGAAAATCTACTATCTAAGCAAAATCATCATTCTCTATCGATTTCTCTAAGTAAGCAACCATGTTGTGAGATTCACTGAATTTCAGACCCTCCATTGATGATAATTGATGAAGTCGGTGATAAAATCGAATTAGGGTTTGTAACTTGAGAGTATTAGAATGATTAAGAACGATTATGGTATGATCAAATGAGCTTAAATAGGTATTAAAGGAAACCTATAAGCGAAGTATCCATTTTATAGACCAAAAATACCCTCAGCGGTTGTAACTAAGGTATATCCTAGCAGTAGTAATTTAGCGTGGCAACACTATACTTGTGCTCAGTAGTAGTACTAAGAATGCCCAACAGCTTTACACTCTAGAGGTTACCAGTTTTTTAACCTAATTCATCCTTAGAGCTTTTGCATTCCATTCCTTTCCAATCATTTGTTGTATAATCTGCTGCATATGAACACAATTAACCTCCCCTTAATCAATACTTCAGAGGTTAAGCATTCTAAGACTTGCAATCAGATATTGAAATCTGCTAACATCAAATGCTTTTGTGAGAAAATCTGCAACATTCTGATTTGTGTGAATATTTATCATCTGAATAAGCTTCTTCTTATTGGAATCATTGATAAAGTGATGCCTAATCTCAATGTGCTTTGTCTTTGAGTAAAAACAGGATTCTTCACTATGCAGATAATACTCTCATTATCAATATGAATCTTAGTCTACATAAAGTTATATCCATAATCCAGCAATTGATTTTGGATCCAAAGCACATGTCCACAACAAATAGAAGCAGCTATATACTCAGCTTTAGTTGTGGAATTAGCAACCACAGTCTGCTTCTTGCATTGCCATGAAATCAATCTAAACCCAAGGAATTGACAACCTCTTGTTGTGGATTTCCTATCTAAACTTGCTCCTACATAGTCATTGTCAGTATATGCCACCAAATCAAAAGGTGAATCGTTAGGATACCAAAGGCCTAACTTAGGTTGACCTTTTAAGTATATAAAGATCCTTTTCACATAATGAAGATGTGAAATTTTAGGGTTTACTTGGAATCTTGCACAAGCACATACTGCAAACATAATATCAGGCCTTGAAGAAGTTAGATACATCAATGATCCAATCATGGATCTATATAAGTTTTATCTACATCTTCTCCTTTTCATCCTTGAGCAAAGTCTTGTGGGTCTCTATAGGTGTGCTGGCAGTCTTTACATCAGAAAAACCAAACTTGTTAAAAATCTCATTCACATACTTGTCTTGACATACAAAATCCCATCTTCCTTCTTCTTTACTTGCAGACCTAAGAAAAATGTGAGCTCTCTCATAGAACTCATCTAGAACTTCTTATGCATCATCTTCTCAAACTCAGTACACATCTTCTTCCTTGTAGACCCAAAAATGATATCATCAACATATACTTGAACTAACAGAGTATCACTTTTGTCCCTTTTAAAAAACAAAGTCTTGTCTATCTTTCCTCTCTGAAACCCATTGTCCAGCAAATAAGTTGACAAGGTTTCATACCAAGCTCTGGGAGCTTGATGCAATCCATAAATAGCCTTTTCTACTTTGTATACACTATCAGAGAAGTCTGGATCTTCAAAACCAGGTGGTTGACACACATAGACTTCCTCTTCAATCTTACGATAAAGAAAAGCACTATTGGCATCCATCTAGTACACCATAAAGTCTTTAAATGAGGCATAGGCTAAGAATAGCCTAATTGCTTCAATCCTGGCAACAAGGGCAAAAACTTCATCATAATTAATCCCTTCTTCTTGTGTGTACTCTTGTGCAACCAATCTTGCTTTATTCTTAATCACAATACCCTTTCATCCTTTTTGTTTCTGAAGACCCATTTAGTTCCTATAGCTCTTTTTCCTTTAGGTAATTCTACCAATTTGAATTGTAGAAGCTCTTCTTGCATAGCTTCTATCTAGCTTGGATCCTTCGGTGCTTGAACTACCTTTTTGGGATCTTCTTGTGATAAAAAGCAAGCAAACAAGCAATTTTGAAAGTCTTTATGGTTTGTTCTTTGGTGAACAGAACTAAACAAACCATGTTCTTCTAAATTCGTTGCCATTCTTCTTGTTTGAGGTGCTGAATGCAGATCTCCAATTACTTGTTCAAGAGGATGATCCTTATGTTATGTATTCTTGTAGTAGGAACAGGACTGACTTGGAAGTATGTATCTGAATTATTCATGTTAACCCCTGAATTATCATCTTTAGCATCACGAAATATGCCAATTTCTTCCAATTCAGGCATATTTGGATCATTAGCACATCCATAGACTATATTTTTATCAACAACATTATCTTTTATGCCAACAGCATTAACAGTTGAACTAACAATATTAATATTGTTAGTGTTGTTGACATTTGCATTCTTCTCTTGATTTACTCTTGGCTCTTCTGTACTTGTAACCTCACTATCTTCATTCCCTGGATCTTCAACATCCTTCTTTTCCTCCTCCCATGATGGTTTAAATCCAGCATCTGGAGAATCCTTTAAACTAGAAGAGAATGATGGATCTTAAGTCCATAATGGTAGTAGTATGTAATATTTGCAAGGTATTGTCTCTACTCTAGCTTTACCTGCATTATCACTTATTTTTGTACCTGCATTACCATTAGACTGATTTCCTGTAACAATTGGCTTATAGTTCATAGATTTTGTTAGTGCATCTATATCAAAAAGCCAATTAGGTCCACTTCCTGCAATATTAGGTGTATTCTCACTAAATTGAACATGCAAGTTCTCTTTTACTATCCTAGTTCTACTGTTGAATACTCTGAATGCTTTGCTATTGGTAGAGTATCATACAAAGACCTCTTCATCAGCCTTTTCATCAAATTTACCTAGGTGATCTATGGTATTAAGGATTGTAATAGGACACCCAAATGGTCTTATGAAGCTTAAGGCAATTTTTCTACCTAGAAATAGTTCATAAGGGGTTTTGTTGTGAGGCTTGATAACTAACACCCTATTTTGGACATAACAATCAGTATTAACTGCTTCAGCCCAGAAATGTGTTGGTAATTTTGAATCAGCTTGCATAGTCCTAGCAGCCTCTATTAGTGTCTTATTTTTCCTTTCTGCTACTCCATTTTGTTGTGGAGTCCTAGCAACACTAAATTCCCTCTTAATACCCTTCATTTTACAGAACTGATTCATGATTCTATTCTTGAATTCAGTCCCATTGTCACATCTAATCACTTTCACCTTAAGGTCTATTAGATTTTCTATGCCAGTAATGAATGTTTTAAGGATTTCACTAGTTTCATCCTTACTGGCTAAAAAGAAAACCCAACTAAACCTAATAAAGTCATATGTGACAACTAGGCAGTACATATTTTTCATTAAACTCTTTACAAATGTTAGGCCAAATAAGTCCATGTGCAACATTTGTAATGGTTGGCTGATTGAACTGACAGTTT
>BQNB010184115.1:0-12338 GCA_026074375.1 Tanacetum coccineum
TTTTTTTACATAATGTTTACCTTTTATTCGAATATCCGATACGACGTATTCATTCCATTGAATATGGTGTATCCAATTTTTAAAACCTATACAGCGTATTTGACATCAAACATCAATACGACGTATTCAGTTTACTGAATACGGTCTATCGATCGTCTGATACAACAGTAGTTTTATCATATATTTTATCTATCTGTTTGACCATTTTATCTGTGTTCATAGCAAAATATTTTTTTATAAGAAATGGACAACCTAAATATTACTATGGAAGAATATGTCAGATATTACAAGAAATGGGCGATCTGGGGATCTGAGTTTATACGATTTCACAGTTCATCTATACTCTCTTAATCATCTATTTTATTCATTTAAATCTTTATTTTAATTCAATATATCATTCTTAAATCACTGTTCATCCTTGTCTCTTTGCCATTAATCACTCAATTTTCTTAATATTTTACTAATCATTCATAAAGTTGTTATAATTTGTTTCCATTGTTTAATGGATACTTTTAATATTCATTTCATTTCATCAATTTAAGCTTCGATCTATAGATTTCTGCTTATGAAATCATCAATCTCATCATGAGAGATCCTGATCCAACTCCTAATCAACAACCTAATAAGGATCCACCTTTTAAAAAGGTAGATTTAGTTCTTAAACCTAAAAAATAACCCGTCCTATGAATCTTGAATCAGGAGATACTATGAAACATAGTTTGATGTTAGGTAAGTCATCTTATTTGAATTTTAAGGGTAGGGTTACTAGGTCTAATTCTAAGGTTGGGGAATTAGCCGAGGATATAGAGGAGGTGGTGTATGAAGATGGGGAATCTGGTTCTCCTAGTGTTAGGAATGGAGATAGTGGTCCTAATAGTGGTTTGATTAAGGATGAAGGTCTTAGTGAAGAGGTTGGGGTTGGTATGTTGTTTGGTTCTGTTTCAAAGGAGTCCAGTGTAAGTGATAATGTTTCTCTTAATGCTAATCCTTATTTGGTCAATAAGTCTATTGATATAAGTAGTAATAATGCTAAGTTATGGACTAATACTAGTAATTGTGTGCCTGAAATGCCAGTATCAGTAAAAAAGAACCATATTTTGAATCCTAATGCTAGTGTTAATAATAATGTGAGTAGTAATAGAGTGAGTTTGAATCAAGTGAAAGTTCCTTGTTTGTTCAAAATTGTAGGAGACGGTAGTATGCTTAATAAGGGTGTAGGGTCTGTTAGTAACTTTAAACTTGGTCAGCAGAGTAATGTTGGGGGTTAGTGGTTTGAACAACGATGGTGGTTTAAAGCAGTCCGTTTTTTTTTCTTATTTTATGTCTAAGAGTTTTGGTGGTTTTGGGAACAATAAGCTTAAGTATGTTTCTGCGTCTTTGAATGGAAAGGGTAGGGAAGTGGCTGAGATGGATCCGATTCTTGAAGATGGTGTAAAGAAATAGAGTATGATAGTGGTGAGTCATTTTGTGGGTTACTAGATAGGGTATAGGGACTTGGTGGGTTATTGTTAACAAATGGTTATATTACTTTAATTTCAAATCATATTAAGGTATGCAGTGTGTCATTGAAAATGGTCCTTGGCTAGTTGATAATAAGCCGTTATTTGTAAGAAAATAGGAGCCTAGCCTTTGTATGTCTAAACCAGATACATCGAAAGTTCTGTTATGGGTGAAGATTTATGATATTCTGTTGGAAGCTTGAAACGTAGAAGGCATTAGTAGGATTGTTAGTATAATAAGGGTTCCTATAATAATGGATAAGATTATTACATCTATTTGTGAAAAACCATATGGTAGAGCTTCTAATGCTAGAGTTTTGGTGGAAGTGGATGCGGCTAAAGGATTGATTGAGTTTGTTAAGATTTGGTATAGGAATTTGGGTAAATCGATGGTTCTAAATGTTGAGTATGTTTGGAGACCTCCGTTATGTGACCACTGCAAGAGTTTTCGGCATTTTACTAGAAACTAAGGTAAGAAGGTTCATGTTGAGGCTGATAAGAAGACTAGTGCTAATGATAAGGTGAAAAGTAGCATGGAAACTAGGAATGGTTTGAATGATGATGAAGGATGGCAAAATGTGGATTATAAAAGACAAAATAGAAGTAATAGGTACAACAATTAGCATGGTTATTATGATAGGTATAATAATAGAGGAGGTATAGGTAATAGAGGAAGAGGAGGGTACAATAACAGATTTATAAACAATTTTATGGATGTTAGATTAAAGGAGAGTACGGTTAAGTATGTTCCTGTGAAGACTAGTTAGAAGACTGTTCAAGTAGATGAATGTATTGTTACTGATGAAGTTAAGAAGAATAATGATAAGGGTAAGAATAAAGAAAATAAAGATGTGAATATTCAGAAAGGGAATGGTGGGTCAGTTAGTGGTATGAATAAATCGGGTGGTATTGAAAAGGCTAATGGTATTAAAGTAACAAAATCAGTTGCTGAGAAGAATGTTAGTACAAAAAAAAGGTTTGATGTTTAATGAATGATAATGATAATGCAGATATTAGTGCTTGGAATGATTGTAAAATTCATGTTGTTGTGGCTTGTGATATGTGCATACTTGTTTCGGATGAGGATTTTAATTAGTGGTCAGAGGATATGGTCAAGTATTATAGAGAAGAATAGAGGAAAAGGGTTAAGCATAATGTTACCCCTAAGGAAAAGTTAGAATCAAAGATAAAAGAAATTAATATAAAGATTGTTCAACTTAACAGAAACCTTCACTTAAGTGCTAAAACTAAGGCGGAAAACATGTTTAAAGATGTTGCTAAAGCTTTAGGAGAAGAGAATAAAGGTTCGTATGACATTCTATGATGAGATGTACAAAGCTGAGTTATCTATAGTTAAAGGTTTACAGTAGCAACGAAGGAAGACTAAGGTTGATCTTATGATATTGTCCAAGAAGCCGTTAACTGATAACTTAAAAGACATGTGGACAGATGATATGATGGAGTATTATTTGGTGAGGTGTGATGATATTAGATGCAACGAGAAAAATAGGCACTATATTGATGATGATAACTTGAAGACTATGAATGAACTTGAAGATGACATGAATGGTTCTGCTGAGTTCATAGTACAGGATGTGGTTCAGAATGGTATTGATAGTTCGATGGCTTAAATACAAGGATGTATTGCCTCCCATCCTTTAATTTTTCAATGATAATGAAGATTGCTTGCTGGAACATTAGAGGTATGACTAATACCTCTACACAAGATGAAGTGATAAGAAAAAATTTATATGTGTGCTGTGGTAGAAACTCAAGTTAGTAAAAAATTTGTTAATAAGGTGGGTGAAAATATTTTTGGCAATTGGTCATGGGTGTCTAAAACTGTTGATAGTAAGAAACAGTGTAGAATTATGGTTGGTGGGAGAGTAACACAATTGGTGCTAACTTGATTTCCCAATCTGATCAAGTCATGCATTTTGAGCTTAATTTTATTCATGGTCGCAGAAAGCAGTTTATTTCCTTTGTGTATGCTAATAACTTTGAGAGAGATAGGAAGCCGCTTTGGGATAATTTGATGCAGCATGAGGGTTTCGTTAATAGCGAGCCTTGGGTTGCTTTAGGAGATTTTAATGTAGCGTTAAATGTTGAAGACTGTTCAAACTATTTCTCGGTTATTGATAAAGATATGGAAGTTTTTAGAAGGTGCCTAAGCCTTTTAGATTTTTGAATTTTTTGGTGGATAAGGAAAATTTTCTACCTACTGTGAGGAATAAGTGGAATATTGAAGTCAAGGGTTTTCGTATGTTTGTTTTGGCTGAAATGTTGAAAAACCTGAAAAGATATATGAGGAATTTAAATAGGCTGAATGTTAATGTTTTTGATAAAGTTAAGGCGTTGAGGGTTGAGCTTAAGAGGGTGCAACAATGTTTAGATAAGGAGCCAGAGAATGTTCATCTAAAAGAAGAGGAATATGTGTACTGTAATGCTTATAGGGATATCGTTCTTGATTCTGAGAAGTTATTAAAGCATAAAATGAAAATTCAATGGCTTAAAGAAGGGGATTAGAATACTGTGTATTTCCATAATGTTTTGAAGGGTAGTATAACACCTCGTGTTTTAGGTCATTGTATGACATTATGTAATTCACAATTTATTTTTAGGGTTTTACGCGTTTGCTCTTAAATCGTAATAGTTAAGCTAAATCGCGTAAACTAAAAATGATCATTCAATGTAAATGGGCATTAAACGATTAAACGTTTACATCAAGCAAGTGTTAAATGATTATTATAAGGATAATTATCAACTTTGTTCATCTTATTTTTATTGGTTACGTAAAATGCTTACGTTTCGCGATAAAATGCGTTTCGGCATTTCCGGAAGCACCAAAACCTAACTACGCTTAAACGAATACCCACGATTATACCCAATACACAAAATAATCAATATAACATCACATATATGTATATGTGGCCGAATTTTTGAAGGATAGAACCAAGGAGTCACCAAGTTGGTGACTAAGGCCCTAAATATCTAGATATTTCACCTCTTGGTTTCCTTGTGCCTTCCTAAATGCCACCTTTCTTTCTTATCCCTAGCACATGCACTTGAGGCTTGATAATATCTCCTAAGCACTATAAATAGCATGCACTCACTCTTACTTTCATAAACACTTAACCAAAAATCACAAAAACCTTTCTCTTGTCTCTCTTAAGCTCACGGCTCAAAATAGCCACACAAACAAATCCATACTTTGATTTTCTAAGATCACACAAGTACTCTCACATCATATCTAAGATACTTCAAGGTGATTTGAAGTGTTGGATAATCATTTACAAGTGTTGAAGCAAAGAAGAAAGATTAGGGTTTTTAAACCTAATCTAGGGTTTCATTTCTTGCAAGCTTGGATTTTTGATCTAACCAAGGGTTTGGGTTGAATTGATCATCATCATACATCACTACAAGGTTATATATAAACCTTTATGTCTTCACTTTGATCATCTTTATATGTTTACATGTTCTATATAACTAAATCACCAAATTAGGGTTTTAAACATGTTAAAATGATAACTTACTTATGATTATGATTTTTACACCTTTTCATATGATATGTAATTAGTAATATCATGGAATAATGAAATTATAAGTATGTTAACATATTAGTTTAAGTGGGAAATGTTTAAGTGTAAACTAGTGATTTAAAAGTTAATTAAGAAAAGTTATGATTTTATGAGAAGATATTAACTTGTGATCTTAGACTAATGGACAAAATTATGGGTCTTACACTATATTATATATATGGGCATAAGTATATTATCAGTTTTAAAGGATTGTGGTAATTATATGTTAGGAAAAGGTATAGTTATATAAGAAGTATATATTAATTAAGTATTATATAAGGTACATAAAGGGCTGTTTGGATTCGAAATCCAAATAGTGGGGTTATCATTTTTAAAAGATAGTACATCTCATAAGGATTCCAAAATGATAAGAACTCCGAAAACGATTAATATCGATAAAAAGATTACACTAGTTACGAGTTACGACGGTTAAAATTAATTTATAAAAACAAAATTTTATAAATCCGTTACTATTAATGGCAGAAACTTATACTTTGTAAAACATCATATATTATGTTTAAAAACTTTCTATACGCGAGACTGTGTTCGAAGAATCGCTAAAAACGAGCTATAACGAATAAGATACGACTAAAAGGGTTTTTACTGTTAATTAAAAGTATAATAAATGATTTTTAGCTGTTAGAATTAGTAAACACTATTCCATCAACAAATCTCAAAAACCTAAATGCTGATTTTATGATCACTCGTTCTTAATACGAAAGCGTGGGGGTAAGGTAACGCGTGTAAACGGCTTTAAACGATAAAGTTATGTCATTTTTGCTTAAAGGCGTAATTATAAAACGTTTTTACTTTATTAATTTCGATTTCCGTAAATGATTAGATGGTTGATAGAGCTATATAGGAATATATATGTTATAGTTATCGAAAGGGCTATATTACTAGGGAATTTCATAAATGAGGCTTCTTCGGTATGCGTATTGACGAGTTGTTAGATTTATGATTTAAAGTGTCCTAACTCCTCGTACGTCATGTCATGACCTCTTAATTATGATAGCCCGAACGATAGTATGATGATAACTATATAGGATTATATATGGTAGTTGTTAGACAACGTACTTGAATACCGATTCGACCTATAATATCTATGTTGTATTCGGGCGTTAGCGTGCCGCTTTTTTACTGGATATTTTGTTCTCAGTTTACTCACTCAGGGTGAGTTCTAGCACATGTTTTACAATATTGAGTTACAAGTTTTTGGGGTGAGAAACATATGCTTGTTTTACAAATGGAGCAAGTGTCATTTTACATGATTACATGTTGCCTAAGTAGCGATAAACCCACTATGCCCATGGATCATGAATGTCAATTACTGGATTGTGACGCGCGAATGGAATTATAGATAGATCTATTTGGGGATTGACTCCCTGGTCGGGGTGACTAGCTATCACTGGAAATACGAACATATATCATGTCGGATACTGGATTGTTACGGGCCCCCTCGCCTTGCAACCCCTCCCACCACCCCCCCCCCCTCCCCCCGCTTTATTTTATAAATTTGGCCATGTAGGCAATTTTTATATATTGTCTTCTATTATGTCGAGCTTCGGTGTTCATGAGTTAGGCAAACGTAATTGGCATTTTGTCGAGGTCTGCATCCGTTGCATTTCACTGGAAAGTCTTGCAGGTCGCATTCTCATTAACATAAACCTAGGAAACTACACCAACTTTATGTTGACGCTTTTAAATGTAATGTTTTTCAGGAGGTCATTAAGCACGAGGTGCGAAGGATACATTGGTGGTTATATTTTGAAGTCATGCATTAAAGATTTAGTCGCATTACATTTTGTATATCTGTTATGGGCTGGAAATCTTTGTAATAACAACAAGTAAACAAGTAAAGCTTCGGGCTTTTGTAACACATACTTTATTAAATCCAATGTATCAGTTTTAAACGACTTTTTGGTCGTTCTTATATTATCTTGTGTTATTGATCTGAGAAGTAACACGCCCCGGACCCTTATTCCGCTGCGACCCAATTTAGGGGTGTTACAGGTAGGGTTAATAAAAGCAGGATTGAAGTGGTTTATGATGAGGCGGGAAATAAATTTGAGGGTGATGAAGTTCCAACGCAGTTTGTTAATCATTTTCATAACTTCTTAGGATCTTAGGATGTGGTTTTTTCTATTGATGATGTAGAAAGTTTATTCATTATGAAGTTGGACTCATAGTGTGCGTTAAATATGGTAAGGGCGGTTGTGGATTCTGAAATCAAAGATGCTATGTTTAGTATAGATGATGATCAAGCTACCGGGCCGGATGGTTTTACTTTGAAAATTTTCAAGTCAGCTTGGAGTGTGGTGGGTAGTGATGTTTGCGTTGGGTTAAAGAATTTTTCTCTTCTGGTAAGATTTTGGGAGAATTCAACACCAAACTTATTTCCCTTATTCCTAGGTTGCAAACTTCTTTGAAGGTGATAGATTATAGGCCCATTGCAGGTTGCAATGTGGTCTATAAGTGTATTAGCAAAGTTATAACCAATAGGCTTAAAGAGGGTCTAAGTGAGTTGATTGATCCCAACGAGAGCGCGTTTATTCCAGATAGGCAGATTAGTGACAACATTTTGCTTTCTTAAGAGTTCATGAGGGGGTTTGGCTAGAAATGTGGTGTGGAAAGGTATGCATTTAAGATTGATATCCAGAAGGCGTACGACACGGTCAATTGGAATTTTCGAAGGACTACTCTTCAGCATTTTGGTTTGCACAATTCTATGATTCAATGGATTTTCGTATGTCTTTCTACTGCATCTTTCTCTATCTGTGTTAATAATGAAGTCCATGGATTCTTTAAGGGTAAAAAGGGGTTGAGACAGGGTGACCCTATGTCTTAGTATTTGTTCATGATAGTTATGGAAGTTTTTAATCTGATGGTTAAGAGGCAAATTAGACTTGATGATAGGTTTATGTATCACTGGGCTTGTAGTAAGATTGAGCTCACCCATCTTTGTTTTGCTGATAACCTTCTTTTGCTTTTCCATGAGGATCACAATTCTGATTGCATTTTTAGAAGGGCTCTTGATGAATTTAGTATGATCTCGGGACTTTATCCAAGTATGGCTAAAAGTAGGGCTTTCTATGGTAATGTTCGTGAGGATGTAAAGGAGCAGATTCATCTTGCTATGCCATTTAGTGAAGATGAATTGCCTATTAGATACTTAGGGATTCCATTGTCCTGTTCTAAGCTTAGGAATCCTGATTGTAGAGTAGTTGTTGAAAACGTGAAAAAATAAATCTGTGATTAGAGAAATAAGTCACTTTTGTTAGCTGGTAGAGTTTAACTAGTAGCTTAGGTTTTATCCTCTCTTCATGTGTATTGGGCTTTAATGTTTATTTTGCCTCCTTTCATTTGTAGTAGTATTGGCAAGCTTCTTAAAAACTTCATTTGGGCTAAGGGTGATTCTGGTAAAGGTAATGTGAGTGTGGCGAGGAAAGACATTTTGTTAGAAACACAGAAAAGTGTTGATTATATGGCCATTTATCAAAGATTATTATAATAGGGATTAAGTAGTGCAAATAAGGAAGGAATATGTTGTAACCAGTAAAACCCTTAATTGCTTCATAGTCCCTTCTTTCTTACTATAAAAGGAGGGCTAAGAAAAGGTTAAGGGTTGGTGATTTCTCTTTCTTCTAATCTAATATTTCTTTCTTTCTCTCCTCTCCCTCTTCTCTCTCACCCATGCCTATCTCTCTCTCTAGGCGTCTCTCTCTCTCTAAATAGTGTCGTATTTTGTATATTAATTGATATATTTATCAATTGGTATCAAGAGCCAGTGGATGATTTGAAGTGCTTTTCGTGAAGAAAGTTATAGACTTTAAAGAACTTGAAGACATTGAAGACAAGTTATTGAAGACAAAGCTTTAAAATTTGAAGAAAGTTGTAATTTTTAGAGTTTTCGAAAGATAAAGTCCTGAACTTTTGCAATTTACTTTGCAAAAGTAACTCAAAAATGTGTAATCCACGTCAAGCTTGAAGTCTTTTGTGGTTTTCAAGTATAAAGTTTCAAACTTTTGCATAAAGTTTCAAACTTTTGTGGTTTTCTTGCAAAATGATTCTACCATAAAGCTAGAAACATCACCGAAAACAACCCGAAACATTCACCGAAAACCACTATAACCGACCCACCTAGGATCGGTTATAGTCTCCCAACTGATCCACCCCAGGATCGGTCAGAAACCTCTAGCCGAACCACCCCACAGCCGAACCTCCCTCAGCCTAACCACCCTCCAACCGACCTCCTGGATTGCATGCCTTCACCCAACCGAACCTCCCAACCGAACCTCTAAAAACCCGAACCGAGTCTAAGTTAAAAACTAAACCTTAGTTTTATAAATTAGGGTTTTGGATTTTAGGGTTTAAAATTTTTTTATTATTAAATTAATAAAATGGGATTAGGGTTTTATTAGGTTATTAATGTGAAAAAGGTGATTTTTGGAAGTTAGTGGATAATTAATTTGTGGTTTAAGGTAATATTGGGGTTTTTGAGTTAAAAATGTTTAATTAAGTAGTGTTATAATTTCGTAATAGTAGTGGGAGTGGCTTATATAAATGAGTAGAGAATTAAAGTAAATTTTGATGAAATTTTCACAACATATTGATTTGATAGATAATTTGAAATCATTCTTACAACACAACAGAAATTTAGGAGAAAATACAACGAAAATTTATTAAAGGAAATAAAGTCTAAGCATTGATATCATCCTCCATGTTATTAAGGTCTTGACTGATTTCTCTTCTTCTAAGGATGCACCTTTTATGTGCTCCGTACCTCAGCTGGTTCATGGTATTTCACTTTCTCTTAATTCGGGCATATCACTCCTGTAATGCCTTGATTATAATCATAGCAAGTGAGGTTTCTCTGATTGTTAGTAGCGGTAGGATCCCAACAATCCCTTGTCAAATAGCTGACTTTCTTGCTGTTCGCGCACTTTGCAGTGCACGGGCCATTGTGGTGAAACTTGCACTTGTAGCACAATGGAAGAGTCCCAACGTACTCCTTCCTTTCACCAGACCCAACGGTATAAGCTATAGCCACACCTTGCTTCTTGGGAGGTTGTTGTTGTTATCAAGTTTCTTGTTTTCAGCCTGACGTTCAGCAAAGGTGCTGATCTTCTTGTCCATCAGCTCAGTTGCAAATTCAATTTCATCATGCATGGTCTTTGGCTTAGATGCTATTACACTTCCGTGAATCATGTGGAAACCACCGACATACTTTTCGATCTTATCCGACTCTTCAGGAAACATCATAACACACATCAATGCCAGTTCTTGAAAACGTTGGTTATAGCTTATCACATCGGTACCTTTAACCTTTAGATTCCACATCTCAACCTTAAGCTTCTTAATCGCGCCCCTTGGGCAGTACTTGTCGTTCATCATCTTTTTCAGGTTTGTCCAGTCTTTACCTATGCACACGTGACAACGTCCTAACGTGGGAATACCACCACTTTAGAGCACTTCCAAGAAGAGTACAAGTGGCAAACTTGATTTGGTTTTCCACAGTGCAGTTGCTTATACGAAACACAGTTTCCATTCTTTCAAACCACTGAGTTAACTCGACAACTCCTTCAGTACCCTTAAAATATAGGGGTTTGCATTTTATAAAATTGGGTAAGTGCATCCGAGCAAGAGGAGCTTTCTCTTTTACTCCAAGTTCTAGGATCATGGCTGTCATCGTCCATGGTGCTTCTATCAGCGGTCACGGCTTGCCAATGAATTTGGAAACGCCTTTGTCGTTCAATGCCTTAAGCTAGGCATTGTGACTGTCAACACTTCTTCTCGTCAAAAACGATCCTTAATATCAATTCATATAAGATCTACTCAATCAAATTCAACACTTCTACAATGGCAGAAAACGTTATTGCTTCAGGTTCTGAAAACCGTCCCTTGATGCTAGAAAAAGGCATGTATGATAGCCAGAAGACTCGGATTATTCTCTATATCCAAGGCAAAGAGAACGGTGAAATGTTAAAAGACTCAATCGACAACGGTCCTTATCAACTCAAACCAGAGATTACTAATAAAGACACAGATGGCATCACCGACATCCGTTATCCTCAAATAATTAAAGACCTTGTTGGACAAGAAAAGTTACATTACGAATGTCAATATACTTCTTCTTGGATTGCTAGTTGACATCTTGTAACACCCCCAAATTGGGTCGCAGCGGAATTATGTCCGGGAGCGTTACTTCATAACATTATTGCACGAGACACGAGAGAACGGCCTCTAAACGTGTCATTTGAAAAGTAATCTTGTATTGTTTACACTCCAATGCACATCAAGTATTGTCAAGTAGCTAATTCATCTGAGAAAAACATGCTTAAAAGTGTCAACATAAAGTTGGTGAGTTCATAGGTTTTTGTAAGTGTAAATGTTGGATCAAAAATTTGTAAAGTGTATATGACCATTTTAATCGTTATAATAGTCACCAAAAATGTATGCATAAATATTGAAATCAAGATGTGTATGACAATTGTATCCCATACGATAGTCACAAAAATTTGAGTATAGTTGGAACAAAGCATTTGTAAAGTATGCATGACCCTTGTATCCTATACAATAGTCACCATATGTGATTACAATTGCACCCCTAAGTTCATGAAACTGCGACGTAGACTTATATGTATGCCACTTTATTTAAGGCACAATAAGAGTTCGTGAGTATGTAGTTGTTGGACCTGTAGACACCAATCTAGTCGTGCTCCGACATGGTATAACATTCGTTTGTCTAGTGATAGCTAATCACCCGAACGGGGATTGTCAATCCTGAATAGATCTATTTTATAACATTCATGCAACTTAAGCTAATCCGTAATCATAAAAGTAAAGTATAGTTGTTGCGTCCATAAGTAAAACAAGTATTGTATCTCATCGTGAGATATGCAAATGAGTGTATAACAAAGTTGTAACGAGTTTGTAATGAGTATGTTAACGAGTTTGTAACCAAGCTACAAAATCAAGTATGTAATCAAGTATGTATAAGAGTATGCAAAAGAGATTGTACATGAATATGTAAACATGTTGTAACAAGCATGGATTCTCCCCCAAGATTTGTAAAGTAATTGTAAAACAAATGAAAGAGGGGCTATAAACTCACCTCGTTAAAAGATGGAATGAAGTGCGCGAATAGCCGAGCAACTACTCTTAGCCAATCTCGTTGATGACAAACTCCAAACTTATATTCTACTCATGATCTACAATAATTGATCAGCTACTACTATTAATATAACAATTGGTCTAATTA
>BQNB010184117.1:0-12337 GCA_026074375.1 Tanacetum coccineum
GTACGGTTTTGGATCAAAATGGAAAATGAGCATGAATTGAGTTTTGAAACTTTACCAAGAGTTTATGTAGGATCATATTAACATTATAAGGGTGTAGGAGCAGAAGTGGAACATCCAGAACCTGGGTTTGAGCTTATAGATTGAAAACGGGTTGAAATCGGGACTTTTAGCTTCGTACGCCTAGAATAACGACTCCTGGGCTTCTTTTCTTGGTTTCTTTTGCTTCACTTCTATTCTTGAGACTTATTAGGATCTATTAGAATTCATATTGAGCAAAGTATTGCTGCTATGATGGGTTATGGAGGAGGAAGTGGGGGATGAGTATAAATGAAGAGTTTATGGTCCTATTTATAGTCAAATGACCCTTAAAGGCCAAGGTATACTTATGATCTGATATGGGACGTGTGTAAGGGCTAGAGGGTGATGAGGAGAAGCTAAATGATGAGTATGAGGGGCTATGGAGGCTAGGTAAGCAAGGTGGAAGGTTTTTAGTGGGGTTTGGGTGTCACGGCTAGAAAATGGCCAACAAGGAGGTCATGTGGCTCATTTAGTGTCCAAGGATTCAAAGGAGGTGCTTGTAAGCAGCTTAGGAATGAAGTAAGCATGGTCATCAAGGTGCTTGATTGCAAGAAAAACTTCAAAATGGGTCAAAATGCAAAGGTTTTGAGTTTCGGGTACATTAGGGCTTATTTAGGGTTTTCAAGTTTGTAATTCGGTATGATATTGATCATAATGAAGGATTATATGTTTGAAAGGATTGTACTAAGGATTAATAACAAGGAATTGATAAGTGGTCGGGGTTTAAAATGGCAAGAATGAGTAAACGGTCCAAAGTTCCAATTAAGGGCACAATAGGGTTGTCTAGATTTATTCTTGTACACTTGTTGTTTAATATGGTGAAATGATTGATGTAATGTGGTTGAAAATGTTGTAATTAATGTTATTACAACTTATTTGAGTATTGGTTTATGTTTACAATGGATAAAAACGAAGAAACGGGTCATAGTATAAGAAGTATTTAGCTC
Source organism: Tanacetum coccineum (assembly GCA_026074375.1). Classification (NCBI taxonomy): domain Eukaryota; kingdom Viridiplantae; phylum Streptophyta; class Magnoliopsida; order Asterales; family Asteraceae; genus Tanacetum; species Tanacetum coccineum. The sequence goes on from BQNB010184117.1 coordinate 1,026, forward strand.
GTGTTTAGGTTTTTTTGAGTTTTGAATTAGGGTTTTAAGAGTAAAAATGTGTAGGAAAGTTTATGAATAGAATAATTAGGGTTTACACAATGTATATTGAGTGTAGTAGCTTGTACACAAGTGATGGTGAAGAAATTAGAATGAAAACAGAGGTAAAACGGCTATTTTGGATGTCATGCTTAATGACTTGTACGTTGTGCTTTGAAAACTTGTACTTGACTTGAAGGGAGTTTATATTTCAAATGAAAATGTTTATAATTACTACTAGTATATATGATTTAGTAGCTTGTACATTTACTTTTAGAATTAAATCTACATGGAGTTAGGGTTTAGAGGTATAAACGAAAACGGGTTAGTTAAAGCACTTTTGGATATAACGTTGCGAATGGTACATTATAGGAATAATGTACTTTGTAATAAGGATATGATGATATTGACTTGACATATTATGATGTTTGCTTGACATATATGAGATGAGGGGTGGGTTGGCAGGATTGCCCATAGGTAGTGTTGCGTGAGCTCGTCTACTTTAGTTTATGCAAGTACTGTTGTATACTAGATATTGACAATGCAAGTAATGTAATAAAGCAAAAAATTTCCCCGTACAATTGTGATCATAGTAAAATAGGTTGATGAAAATTCTTGGTTTGTTATAGTCTCCACCCCTTACATAAATCTCGTCCCGAGATTTAATTGAAAGTGATATAGTGATATAGTATGATGTACTATGCATTAATTAAATTTTTTATGTTAGTCTAATCAAGGTCACAAGTCCACGGTGTGGGAATAGCATTTATAATTATGTTGTACATTCAAACCGATAAGTATAATACTTCTTACACACATCTACTTATTTCCAAGACTAACGCCTCTTGATGAAAGCCAAAGAATTTCTCCCCAGATCCTGATAGAACTGGGTGGATGAAATACTATTGATTTGTGGAACCAGTGGGTTATGGGACCCACCATGCATCTGCCTATGGAGCGCTACTCAGATCGTAAAGAATCTCTATTCATTAACCTGTTAAAAGTCAACAATCGAATAAGAATGCTATCATAAAGTCTTTGTCAAATTCAGCACATACAAATGTATGAAATTCATATTGACATTGTATAGATTCTTGTGTGTTTTTTTTCGATAATTTCTTGTTATTATGTTTAGAGTATAACAGAGAATTTTTAGAATACGGAGATCACGGAATGATAATGTCAAGGAATGATTAGATTTGTAAGAAAGTTGCTAATCACGAGAGATACAAATTTTAAATGAAACAGATGATGAAGTAATAAGGTAATAATGAAATGATTAAGGGATGTTTGTACAAAACGGATTGAAAAAACTTGTTTGTAACGTATGTTATATACTTTAAGCTACTTATTTATAATTTAGTCATTACAAAAGAAGCTTTCAACTCCTTGTACTGAGAAATTTAATAAATTCAAGTTCAGTAGATTTATAATTTCCTTATTCAAATGAAGAAGTACCTAAATTCATTTCAATAAAGATGACAGTAAATCGTCTACCCTAAGCATAAAAAACACAATATGTAATGTGTAGAAAATGATCTTGTTTAGATAATACTGAAGATTTGTTGATTGTACATGATCGCCCATATAATCAAAGATGATAATTAATGTTCAAAGGTAAGAGGAGAGTAATCAGAGTTTGAAAGATAATGAATCGAATGAAATGACAAATAAAGTCGAGTTTTTGATATCATCAGATAACAAGATTATCGGAATCATCACTTTATTAAATTCATGGGTAGGCTTTACATATGAACACTAAAAGAGTTGATCTTATGCTTACGTTCTCGTAGTAGGATACGTAAGAATAAAGTTAACAAACACAAGGATTGTGGCTTGATAGAATGAAGTTTTCATATTGAAGAAGATTCTAAATGACTTGAATATACTGAGAGATGTTTTCTAGGGTAGAAATCCTAAAGTGAACAAAATTAAGCTCATCCCTAAGTATGTTTTCCGGTGGCCCTGTTGTTTGCTTTTGAGTACCGATTCGCATAATGTCCTTTTGGGAGGCATTCTATCAACAAAAGATAACGCGTAGTAAGAATGACATCACAAGTTTTGAAAGGTAATATTTAAAAGAAAATGTGAAGCTAAAAATGCTTAAAGATAAATGCTTATTTTTGAATTTTAAGCACGTGGGGGTTATGGTATGATTCATGAAGATGGAGATAATGATGCAATTGGTGGAAATGATGATGAAAGAGCGATAAGTTGGAAACAATAAGATACAAAACGGGATTGCCTTTATAAATAACTTGCCTTCTTATTGTACATAGTCAAGATTTGACAAGCGTTTTTATTTATACCACACATCCCATGGCTAGGATAAATCTATAATTAGTCTAAGAGTTTGTTGATTTCGAACCGATAGATGATATCCTAAAGATCTTCCTGGTCCATTTGGTGTCGATCTTGGATTTTCTCAATGATTTGTTCAAGATTGGAAATTCTGTAATGAGCAAAAGCAATCTTATCTTTTTGCCCTAATTTCTTCCTTTGAAGTTTGATAATCTGAGTACGATTTTCGTTGTGAGTTTGGTCTTTAGGTTCGTCACTTTTATTCCTTCTATGATCATTCTATCAATAACGTTCCTACCTTCCATTTTCCCTCAATACGGTTAAAAGCAGAGTCATCTAAGTAATTCAAAATATCTTCGATTTGTTTCTCATGATGTTTCAGATACATCTTATCTGAACATTTTCCTATTTTAAATACCTTGGGTGGGGAAGAGTATAAACCCCATAGAATTGATGGTGATACCAAAATCATAGTTTGATATCTGAGAATGAATTAGATAACGTAGTTAAGGAAAAAGATGGTGGAACATAATCGTGTTCTTAGGTGGTAATAGTTCTTCAAGGAACAAGAAAATATCGAGGATCAAATAGTAAATATGTGTGTAAATACCGAGATTGGAGTCAAAATTAGCTGGTGAAGTAACCAGGATCTGGTGATGAAATAGGTAATATCCTAAGCATAAATGCCTAGTACGTCCCTTCTAATAAAGTATAATTGTAGAAAGATGAGAATACTGGTGGGAATCCAATATCTTCAGAGTTTTCCGAAAGTTAAAAAAGCCGCTGCTTACCCCCCCCCGATGACGTCTGAGAAATTACGAGCCGATGAGCACCAGAAGTATAAGTTAGCGAATATTCCAACACACACAAAAAAGCATCCTCAAAATCGGAAGTAGAGTGGTTGGGAGAAGACATCGTTCTGTTAACAACCCAGTTGTAAATAACATAAGTTATTTATGATATAATATAGTATAATAGTTATGTATATTTACATACTTGTTCCCCGGAATGTACAGGCACACGGAGGACTTTGATGGCTAAGAAAATAAATTAGGGTTATAAGTTAAGGTTTGAGGAGACTTTGTTCTTCTATCATAAACCATGGGGCAAGGAAAAATCCATGGTCAACCATGTGGGCGGCTGAATGACCATCATGTATACAAACAAACCAGCCCCATTTTTTAACATATAGCACGGCACAAACAGCGGAATGCTAATCTTGGGTATTACTTCAATTGGAACCCAACAAGCATAACATAGAAAATTAATTGACCTCAAAAGAAACTTTATTTTCCGAAAAGTTAAGTTATCATTTCCATGAATCCATCTTCAAAAATCAGAGGTTTTTTTAAAAAGGCAAAATAGGGGTGTCTGGAAGATGGGTCCCCATAAATCTAGTAACAAACATATTAACTGTGAAATGAGATAGATTAACAATTATAATGCCCAACACACACCCCACCCTCTAAGACGTCAAACTTTTCCACTGATCCATCTACTTCCTCTTACGCCACTAAACATCATCCCACAACCCCCGTCTGCTAAACTCTAACTCCCCAACTACACTACAACGCTCCCAACCACTCAACACATCTACATGCATCAACTCATCAAAGGACATATCATAATGCTACGTACCCACACAGTCCACTACCACACCCGCACTAAACACGTAAATCAGACCGCCACACTCTGCCACCATGCTCACCACCCCCAACCCCAACCCCACCCATCTCCAACACCACCTACCTACCCTTAAACCCCAATACTACCCCCCCCCTAAATCTAAATAACCCTCTAAAACCACCCACACCCTCAATGCCCCAGATCACCTAACCTCCACACCCACCGCTAAACTGCTCCCAGGACAAAAAACTGGGTAGTCTTCCCCATCTCATAACTTCTGTCTTTACCAAATACTTAACCACGTCCTCCCCACAAACGCTACCCCTTCCCACTCCGTTGCCGTCTCAGGACACCGCACACCCATCTATCAACCAGCACCACAACAACACACAGACGTTTCTGGCAAATTCCAATAGTTATGTACAGTACAACCGATAAGCATCCACATTCTTAGTTAACAAAAAAATGAGACAACCACCAATTATAATGAAAAATGTGAAAAGATAAGATCATGGTCACTTAATAAAATTCCCATTATAATAATAATATGCCACGCATAATACACTAACACCTAAGAAACAGTGTATTACTATACTCTTAACTATGCGTAATTTGTCTTGTTAGTACTATACTTGTAGACAGTAAAGTCAGGTCAAAGCTCATGGCACACAAACTGACTAGTGTAGTAAATCTACCTAGAAAGTGATGTGAATAAATCTCTAGAGAAAATGGAATGGCCCACGGTGTAGGGTACTCGTGCCATATACCTATGAATTCAAATATTGTGTGTTTGGTTACCAAACCGGCTAACACAAACAAGATTCGTCAATCCCGATAGATCTAACTACACATATTCGAGTTCACGTGAAAACCGAAAGTGAATAAGTGGTCCGATGATGAATAGGGACTTTTTGGCATAATGTACTTAGACAGTAGTTGTAAAGTGTTAACAAGATAGCATATAACTTGTAAAAACACTTGTATTCCTGATTAAAGCAATGTATAATCTTTGAAAAGTAAATCCCAATCAAAATGTTATAATATACACGAGTAATGTAAAAAGAGTTTGTAACAAAAACAAAGCATAAATCCCCCATCCCCCCCGTTCGCGGGTCTATTAAAAAACGATTTAAAATAAGAAAAGGCGAGTTTAAAAGATGTGGAAATATTCAATTTTTGTCACATTTTCCACTTATCATTATCCATATTTTCATTCATCAGTCATCAATGTTTCATATTCACGAGCGCAACAACCTGAAAGGTTAGTTGTAATAAATCATTCTGAAATGAAAGCTGACTACCCTAATCACAATCTTAACCAGGGAAAGATGATATAGAAAAAATGATAGTAAATAGCCACGTCACGCAACCTAGTAAATATATGATGAGTTCTTAGGAAGATTGTACACTCTAGGAACTTTAAGTTTTTAAAGTTAGAGTTTAATAGAAGAGTTTGGAATTATTGAAACCAAAACCAGAACGTTCGGCCAATCATAATTCATAAGTCATTCAGTAAACGTTGAGGAGCTATTGGCAACTTTTAAAATCGTAAACCCCAACAACTCAGTCCAGAACGAAATAAACCAAAGATGAAAAACTCCTAAATAATGAATCTCTCTCACAAAGTATTGTGGATATGTATATAATCTGTTTTAAATTATAAGGTTTTGATCATATCTGGTAAATGTTAAGCATGAGCAGCTTTAATTAAAGTATATGTCTTGTACGGTTTTATTAAAACATGATTTTATACTTTTTCAAAAATGTTTACATTTAGAAGACCCTGAGTTGGCAAAGTTGCAAAATAGGTCCTAGGAGTTTTGCATTTTATAATACGACTTTTGGTCCTTAACTTTTAAAAAGATAATACCCAAAGTGCGCGCGCGAATAAAAAAACCAGTGCAACACTTTTGAAAAGTCAACAAAAAGGTGACCCCCCTAAAGTTATAAAACTTTGATAAAATGACATATTCACCCCTTCTAGGTAATTAATTTCATCAAAAAGTTACGATAAAATACCCCTTGCGATGGATAATATTTTGCAAAACAAGTCCAAAATGCCAACATATCTTATTTTAACATTCAATAGATCAATTAAAAAGTTATAATAAACTAAAATATGAAGATTTAACGCAACACAAGTTTAAAATAATGATTCGTTAAGCTAGGAAGCAAAATGGGTCGAATTAGGGTTTCAAAACGTAAACGCATAGGTTTTAAGTTCAAATTCCTTCATTAATAATAAAGTGGATTTATTTTTAACATTAGTTAAGCATGTAGGATAGATTATATCAATTATTTAATCATTAAACCATTTAGTTTTTAAGAAAAACATAAAATTGGGTTTTCGGGTGTAGCGGTTTTGGATCAAGAATGGAAAATGAGCAGTTAATTGAGTTATGAAACTTTAACAAGAGAATATTTTAGGATCCAGCGAGTGCGCCGCATTATAAGGGTGTAGTAGCAGAAATAGAACATTCAAAACCTGGGTTTGAGCTTATAGCTTAGAAACGGGTTGAAATCGGGACTTTTAGCTTCGTACGCCTAGAATAACGACTCCTGGTCTTCTTTACTTGTTTTCTTTCTTTTGCTTCAACTGAAATGACTTCTGTCTTGAGACTTATTAGGATTATAAGATTCCTATTGGAGAAAGTTATTGCTGCTATGGATGGGTTAGCGAGGGAGGAGGAAGTGGGGGATGAGTATAAATGAAGCGTTTATGGTACCAATTTAGAGTCAATGAACCTCCTTAAAAGGCCTAAGTTACTATGAACTGCTGATATGGACGTGTTTAAAGGGCTATCAGAGGATAGAAAGTCGTCTACGCAGCCCCCTATCTTCTACATCTTTCTCATTGAGGCATATGTAAAGCAATGTGGAAGGCTTTATTTCTTATTAATTAGTTATTTTTTTAGACAGGGGTTTGGGTGACACAACCGCTCACCAAACGAAGGGCAAGAAAAAAAATGGAAATAAATGCAATACATATTGCCAACAAGGAGGGGACATAGTATGTGGATGTGGTCTCTACTCACGCGGAATTCTTTCTTTCTTACTCCCTTTTTACCTTTTTTTATTTTTTTAATATTTATATATAACTAAATATAAATATATACAAGGATCCATAAATCAATGAGATCCCTGAAAGTCTTATAAATATATCCGGTTCGTTATGTCCCAAAGATGCCTTGAATGGTGAAAATCGAAATGAACATGATTGAAGATTGATGTTTGAATTTACAAAGATTTGGATTTGATTTTTCTAAATAAAAAAAAAAAAAAATGCAAAAGCAATTAAGGAAAACCTATCAACGAAAGCTTTTAAAGATTTAAACCTAAAATGAGACGGGAATGTAAAAACGCGAGGTAGAAAAACTACTAAATTATCAAAATTTAAACCCTAAGGTGATGGAAATGCTAAACTGCTAAGCAGTTTGAGCTCAAATAAGCTAATGGAAAATGGAACAGACAAGACAAGTAGGGGGCCTAAACCTAATAAGCAATAATGCAAACAAAGATAAAAGCAAGGTAAATAAGCAAGAACATGCCTAGAGACAAATCTAATAAGGCTAAACTAAACCCAAATAACTATGGTATGTGTGTGGGGGGTGGGGGGGGGGGGGGGTTATTCAACAAGCAATTAAGCTAATTAAGCAAAGAAACTCAGTCATTTAACTAACTCTAAGTTAGTACTGTGCTAGCTTGTGATTTTAGTGCTGCTGCTTTGGTTTAGATTTAGGTACACTTAACTGGCTTGAATAAAAACAGAATGAAATAAGAAATAAGCAAATGAAGGCTAAAACAGATATTATAAACTATCCCCAAAAAGCACTAAGGCATTAAGAATAAACAACTAGAATAACACCAGAAAATGGCACAATAAGCTCAAAACTCTATAACTAAAAAAACTGATACACTCATAAAATTACTTTGAAAAGGCAAATAAACTTAAATAATCTCTACTAAAACAGTAAATGAAAAGGGCTTAATCAAAACTCTAAAAAAAGCAAGCACATCTTAATCAAGAGCAAAAATATAAACCAAAAAACGCAAAAATGAACTAACAGTATTAACTACTAGTACTAACCTAGAGTTAGTACTGCTAGCTTTGAGTTAGTACTGCTAGCTTTAAAATCCCAAAAGAGAAAACTATGGGTTAATACTGCTTGTTCCAAACACCCCTTAAAGTTTTCAAAAGTCATTCTCTTTTTTTTTCAAGCTGATTTGATCCTGAATTGTTAAAAACAGATTATCAAATAACAAAATAAGATACTTATACGAAGATTTCAATCAATAACAAGCACTTAAATAAGCAAAATCCAATCTAACATTTTTTAACTCATAACTAACATACTTACTAAGAAATGTGCAACAAGTCACTTTTCAAACTAACAACTAAGCAAATAAGCCCCTAAACATCGAATAAAAGCATAAATGAGCGAAATAAAGTAACCAAATTAGCACTATAACTACTAAGTTCTATAGTAAATTAAGCCAAAATAAGAAAAATAGAGCTTAAAACACCCTTCTAAAACAGGGTTAAACAAGAGTCTACAAGCTCTAGCTTTGTATAAAACAAGCTAGTGAGAGTCCATAAGCCCATCCAGAACTGGCTTATCATCCATAAGTTGTGGTATATTTGAGTGTGGAATTTTTTTTTTTTGTAACTTTACTTAAATTCTTAGTATTTGAGTTAATAGACAAATACTGTATCTGAGTTAATAAGATTAAAACATATTAAGTAAAAAGCTTTTTAACAAAGGAAATACAGAGATTCAAGAATTGACTTAAAAACTCCAAATTTGCATTAAGACGAAAATTAAAGTTACAAGACTTGGAAGAGTAAAATTGCATAATGTCTTGGGTTACAATGGCCCTATTTATACTAAAAACTTTCATCCTTGGGTCTTCCAACTGTGTTTCTTTTGTGAGAAGGGGCTCCACCAAAAGAAGGTGTGCTATACTTATGTTGTGTTAGGGGACTTGAAAAAACCAGTACACTCGCAGAACAGGCCATTCATCTTCTTGAAGCTCATTATGAGTCAAATCTAAGCCAATACGAAATTACTTGAAAATGGTAAAGGATTGCCAACATGGCAATTATAAAGCTGGGGGAGATAGTGGAGGAGAGGGGAAGGTTTTATCCTCTGAATTTTTCATGGTTGCAGGATAAAAGGGGAGAAGAGAACCCGTGATTGTTGTTTCTAACTAATTCTTGGGTTCTGTTGGTTCGAGAATGAAAATGGTTTTGGGTAATTGCAGCTTTGGAGGTCCCCCTCATCCAAATAACATCAATAATCTTATCGTTACTTCATATGCAAAATTTTGATTTCAGCCCTTGTGTTTTTTTATTCTGTACTGACCAACATGAGGTTTGGCACTTTTAGTCCCGTCAAGTAGTATTTTCTCTTCACTTGTTGACCATTTTTGACTTTGTCCGTGTTTTTACTGACTAAAATTTCCCCCTGTTGACTTTTTTTGGACTGACTTTGAACTTTGGCTCGACTTGGAGGACTTTGGGTCCTTCCTTTTTCTTTTCTATTAATTTTTCCGTTCTTAAGGTGTATTTTTGGTCGTTTTTTTTTGTTGGCTTATCCCCTTTTTCATTCTATTTTGTCCAACACACACAATGGTGTTGTGTGGGGATGTTGGGTTGGTGGGGTTTGGTTGGGGGGTGGGGGTGGGTGGTTTCTTGAATATCCGTTTTTCTTCCCCTTCTGCACAAGTCCAAATGCAAAACATACATACAAATATGTCGATGTATTTTTTTTTTTTTTTGGTGGTTACGATTTTTTAGTCATTTAAAGAAAAAAAGTAAGTCCGTTTTAAATGAAAAAGGTTATGAATGAGGTGAGAAAATATAATTAAGCTATAAGCAAGGCAAACCAACTACTTCTCTCCACCAGTCCCCCATAACTTAAAGGTATTGGTCTGTCCTCGTACGCAATGTTATGAAAGTAAAAACTAGAAGTCCTCACGCAATGTTATGAAGTAAACACTTAGGAAACTAAGAATCTCGATCCCCCTCGACTAATAACCTCAAAAAGTAGCTAAGTGTTCGTCAGGGGGAACTAAAGAATTAATAGCTTCGACAAGTCCCATTTTCACCATTTTTTTTATGTACACTAACAATTCCTAATAATTTTGAATTTTCCTTTTTCTTTTCTTAACTACCTGTTTGACTTCCTTTATTTTATCAACACTAGGATCATAGAATGAGAAGCGCCCATAGAATAATCTACGGATGTCCTGACGGATAAATTCATCATCCCCGATTTTTCACTAGTCCCAAACTAAGCGTAAAAACGAAATCACCGTTAAGTACAAGTAAAGATGCTAACACTACTTATAACTATGACTTGTCAACTTTTCGCTCCCGACAATTATTCAATTAGAGTGGTTGTGCTTAATTTTAAGTTAAATTTAGATCGACAATTTTAGAAAGTGGTACAGTTTATGTGCATAACGATATTTCTGAAGAAATCTGGGGAAAAGACTAGATCACCCACCAACCAGCATATTCTCGATAGATCCCAGCCGAGTTCGACTTAGGTTATCAGGTTGAGACCCCACAGGAGAATGTTCGCAATGTAATAGCGGGATACTCCACCCTTTTAGGCCGAATTTCTTAGATTTACCGAACGACCGTTGTCTTAGTTTTGAAACTCCACCCCGATGCTAGCGAGTGGTAAATCACATCAACACCTTCTCCTAAAATGGCTAAGGATAGGTAGTCCTGAGTTTTGAACCCTCACCTATACCTCGCTTCCTGGTGAGTATCACAACACCCCAAATCCCAGAAGTAAAGACGTCTAGTTTGAACCCCCCTCGTGGTTAAGCCGAGTGGATATCACGAACATCTTTTACTTGTTCCATATAATCAAATGTATGCTTCATTGGCATAATTTCAATATTCATGCATTTTTGCATTCATACTTCTTTCATGCTTCTTTGGCATTTTAACTTTCGAATTTATTAAGAACAGAAAAATCTCGTTTTAAAGAATCAAGTTACAAATTTGAAGCTTTTTTCTAAAAACATCGATTGACTTAGTTGAAATGAATTGAGCACGTATGATTAGGTGAATTAGAAGCTAATGGGAGAAAAAGCCACAAGTTACTCATATAAGTTTTTTTTCAGCACATAAACTTATATCTAACTCTGTCACTTCTTGTTCTTCACCTTATTAAAATTCAAAGAAATCGAATTCGTGAAAGCTTAGCCTACAAGTGGTAAGTTGAGGAACTAGCTAGGGCTCAACACGCCCGATCGAGTCAAAACTGTGAAAAAACACTTATTTTATTTTTTAAAATTTTTAAATTTTTTTTCATTTTTTTGGTATTTTTGCAAAAATTTGG
>BQNB010184118.1:1486-12337 GCA_026074375.1 Tanacetum coccineum
GTCCCCCCGCTTTATTGCTAACTATTTTAATGCAGGATGCTTAAAGATGGAGGTGAAGGTACCTGATTCCAGTTGTCTCAAAGATTCATAACCACATGCTCATACCCGACCCAGAAATATGAAGACATCATGAAAGCTTAAGTACATGTTTCAAGACTTCCGCTACTTTAATAGTGAACGTCTTTCTCGAAGTGACAAAGTGTTAAAGTTAAAGAATATCAAGAAAGATGGTTACACTCACTTTCAAACATCAAGAACAGTATGAGCATGTCGGTTCAGAAGTCACAAGATCACAAGAAGGCAAAGATTACAAGATGGCGAATAAAGATTATGCTTGGTTGATGATCTTAAGAAGCTCAAAAGGTCACATACAAGTCAAGAACAAGATACAAGCTAAAGCCTAAAAGTCTAAAGATTACTACATCAAGATTCACAAGATAAAGAACATGATAACAAGACTATGAGCCAAAGATTGAAGACATTCATAGAATGTAGATTGGAGTGACCTCCCTTAGGGGGAGATTGTTAGGAATCCAAAAAAGGATCGGTCACTCCACGTATTTTACGTTTCTAGCTCGTAGTCCATAAAGTATTATTTAGTAAGCTAACTGGGCCAAAGATAAGCAAAAGCCCATGGAAAGCCCATGGGCCTAAGCCTTTAACCGGCCACCATAGGTGGTATATAAACCCTTTCCATGCCATGGAAAGGGTGTTGGTTGTTCATTATTCACACATATAATACAAGTTTTCTCTTATGTTTCTTACACTTAAACCCAAACATGCAAGAAGTTGTTAAAAAAGAAATAGTTAAACTCCTTGATACATGTATCATTTATCCAATCGCCAATAGCCCTTGGGTAAGCCCGATTCAATGTGTACCAAAGAAAGGTGGTATTACAGTTGTTACTAACAAAAGAAATGAACTTGTCCCAACAACAACTGTTACAAGTTGGAGAGTCTGTATTGACTATTGAAAACTCAATGAAGCAACTGCAAAAGATCATTTTTCTTTGCCGTTTATGGACCAAATGTTAGAAAGACTCACAGGAAATAAATACTTCTGTTTCCTTGATGGGTTTTTCGGATATTTTCAAATTCCAATTGATCCTATGGACCAAGAAAAAAACAACGTTCACACGTCCTTTTGGTACATACGCTTATAGGCGAATGCCTTTTGGTTTATGTAATGCTCTAGCTACTTTCCAAAGGTGCATGTTGGCAATATTTCATGACATGATCAAATAATTAGTCAAAGTATTCATGGACGATTTTTTTGTCTTTGAAAGCTCTTTTGACCACTGTCTGAACAATCTTGATAAAATGCTTTAGCGTTACAAAGATGCACATCTTGTCCTTAACTGGGAAAAATATCACTTCATGGTTAAAGAAGGGATTGTGCTTGGATTTAAGGTTTTCGAAGCAGGCCTTGAAGTTGACAAAGCAAAGATTGACGTAATCTCCAAACTTCCACCACCCACTAATATCAAAGGTATTAGAAGCTTTCTAGGACATGCTGGTTTTTACCGAAGATTCATTAAGGATTTCTCCAAAATCACCCTTCCTCTCACCAAGTTGCTCGAAAAAGATACTCCATTCGAATTCAATGACGAATGTCAAAATGCATTCAAGATATTAAAAGAAAAGCTCACATGTACTCCTGTAATCGTAAGCCCAAACTAGAGTCTTCCATTCGAACTCATGTGTAATGCAAGTGATTTCGTAGTCGGAGCAATCTTAGGTAAAAAAGAAGGTAGAAATTTTCATCCGATATACTTTGCAAGAAAAACTCTCAACACAGCTTAGCAGAACTATACAATTACTGAAAAAAACTTATGGTTGTAGTCTTTGCTTTTGACAAATTCCGATCCTATCTGGTATTATCAAAGACGATCGTACACACTGATCACTCAACTCTTAGACACCTATTCAAGAAACAAGATGCTAAACTACGCCTTATCCATTAGATTCTGCTCTTACAAGAATTTGATATCAAAATAAAAGATAGAAAAGGTACAAAAAATGTAGCAGCCGACCACCTATCGCGAATTGAAAATGAAGAAACAAGTGATGACAGTGAAGTCGATGATAATTTTCCTGGAGAAACTCTTATGGAAATAAACACTGAAGATGAACCATGGTTTGCAGACTTTGCGAATTATTTAGCAGGCGACATCATACCTAAAGGAATGACATATCAGCAAAAGAATTTTTTTTCCCAAACATCAAACAATACTTCTGGGAGGAACCCTACCTCTTCAAAGTATGCTATGATGGTATGATCAGACACTGTATCTCTGGACCAGAAACCCGAACCATTTTAGATCAATGTCACCATGGACCGACCGGTGGACATTATGGACCAAACACCATAGCTAAAAAAGTCTTAGACTCAGGTTTCTACTGGCCGACCATCATCAAAAAAGCTCATACTCAAGTTCTCCTTTGCGAAGCATGTCAAAAGACAAGAAATATTTCAAAACGTGATGAGATGCCCATAAAAAACATTAAAGTATGTGAAATTTTCGACATATGGGGTATCGATTTCATGGGACCCTTTCTAAAATCGTACAAATTCGAATACATTTTAGTCGCTGTCGACTATGTTTCTAAATGGGCTGAAGCACAAGCTATACCAACAAACGATGCCAGAGTTGTTATTACTTTTCTTAAGAAACTATTCTGCCGTTTTGGAATGCCCAAAGCTCACATAAGCGACCGAGGAACTCATTTCTGCAATAAGATAATGGAAAAAACTATGAAAAGATATGGAGTTAACCACCGATTCTCTACATCATACCAACCACAAACAAGTGGTTAAGTTGAAAACACGAACATAGCTCTTAAAATAATTCTTGAAAAGACTGTTAAAGACAATCTCGCTATCTGGTCAAGAAAACTTGATGACGCTCTGTGGGCTTTCGTACAACTTATAAAACACCAACCGGAACAACACAATACAAATTCATATATGGAAAGAATTTCCATTTACCATTTGAAATTGAACACCGTGCATATTAAGCCCTAAAAAACTGTAACCCAGATCTCATCGCTGCAGGTGAGAAACGAATGTTTCAATTACACGAGTTAGACGAACTAAGTCATCAAGCCTATGAAAACTCTAGTCTATACAAGGCAAGAACCAAAGTCTGGCATGACAGGAAACTAAAGATAAGAAAAGAATTCAAACACGGAAACAAAGTGTTGCTCTTTCATTCAAAGTATAAATTCAAGCAGCCAAAGCTTAGATCTCACTAGCTAGGACCATACATAGTAAAACATCAATATCCTTCCGGATATGTTGAACTCTATGGAAAAGATGGAAAAACGTTTATTGTTAACGGCCATCGACTCAAGCTATATCATGAAGAAGAAGATTATAATGACCGAAGGAAGCAATCACTCCCTTCTTTCTGAAAGAATAAACTCCAGAAGCAGGAGTCTAGCTAACGACTCTCTTAAAAATTAAGTGCTTCTTAGGAGGTAACCCGTGCTTTACTTAAGTGTGGAGGAGTCCATCCTCCATACAATTCCACTCGTTTTATTTACTTTCTCTAAAAAAAAACCTAAAAATATTTTCTTTTTGTGTGTTTACTTTTATGCAGGTATTATAGCTTAAATCTGGAAAATTATGGAGTATGCTCAAAGATAACTTTCATGATAGCTACAACTTTCTATGCCCAGGGAAGTACTGTTCTCTCTTAATTTTCCCTATTTTCTAGTTACCAGTTATCACATTGAGGGCAATGTTCAACTTAAGTGGTGGAGAGCCAAATAGGAAAAATTAATCATATCCATCCATGTTTGCCCTGCCAATTTTTTTTAATGCAAATCTCAAAATTAATATATGCTTTCAATATAAAAAATGCTCTTAGTAAGGCAAATCCACCTGGATCGACACTATAACTAGTACAAAACCAATCCACTAAATTGTGAGAAATTTAAGCCTTAGAGTATATTCGGGTACCCACCTTTGGTACCTAAGATAATTGATTCCTTTAGCTTGTTTGAGTTAAGGTTTGAATGCAATTACAAGTGTCTCATCGGTCGTTACGGCTATGCATTTGTAATTTGTTGCCTTTTCTAAAACAATGGTATTGGTTGAAATTATATTTGAGTGAGCCGGTAATTTAGAAGCTCTAAAACTTGTACTTAATCATCATTTACTAGACTGAAGCCAGATTAATCATATGTTATTTGGAGACACACAAAAAACTTCATGCAACACTCCCTTATAGTGTTATTTACTGAAGTATCTAAGTGAAGAAATCAAAATTAAAAGATAGAAGTTTTGTGCCAAGCCTTAGTTATCATGGTATACAAAAAAAAAGAAATAAAAATTCACAGTTCAAGGCTTAAGTTCGGCACATGAGATCTGTATATGCTATTCTTCCTCATCAGTATCAAGTTTCACCATTCGGTCATGTTTATGTGTCAAGTACAAGCCTATGGTAGCTGTCTAAATTATGTCTGCGCATCTGAGTGACTTCACAAATTAAAAAAACCCTATCTGAGTGGCTCGAGTGAATTAAAAATCAAACACATTTCCTTGTGAGGTGCTCTGTTATATGTCTATGCCTGAAAAGATATCTAAACCAATAAACACTTGTAAAATCCAAATTTTCTCCACGTTACGATAAATGATCTTGTTTTTCTCACTTTATATTGCTTGAGGGCAAGCAACAGCTAAGTGTGGAAAGATTTGATAACGCCTAAATTATACATGTTTTTAGCGACGTTATTTATATATATTCTATCATTTTTCGTGAACTTTCGATACTTAATAGCATAAATTATGTGCAGGTTCAGTTGAAAATATCCCGAGCTCAAAAGGAACAAAAACCCAAGTGTTTACGATTATCAGAAAATCAACTAGAAGAAAGAAAAAAAACTCAAGACTGAAAAGATCCAAAGTGCACCGCACTTACCCTTTGTGCGCCGCACATCCAAGCGAGTTCAAGAATTAAAAGTCTATTAAATGAAGATTGCATTTATATCCCAAGTACGCCGCACAAATAATTTTGTACGCCGCACTTTCCATCTAGCTATGAAAATTAAATGAAGTAATTAAATACCCTCGCATTAACACTTGAAGTGCACCACATAAACTTTTGTGTGCGTCGCACTTCGACCCCGAACTTAGCCTATACATAGAGCCAAATCTTACACACGTTTCATCATGCCATTATCAATTCCAACACTCACTCACACACCATCATCTTACAATTCTTCAACTCAAAAACACCATAAACCTTGAAGATTAAAGATCAAACCACGAAGAACGAAGAAGAATATAGTAGAATTATAAGAATAAAAGGTTGTATTTCAATTCCATACTTGTTAAGGGGAGAATTTTGATCCATATTCTTACCTCGGAAATAGTATGTTTCTTGTTATTCCCTTTAATCTTGTTATGAACTTCATTGCCATGAGAGGCTAAATCTCTCATGACTACTGGGTGAAAATAATATAATGAATAAGCATTTGGTACAATTACAATCTTGTTAATCTTAAGCTTATGTTACAATTCTATCATAGCTTATCTTATCAACTTTGATTATATACTTACACCGGTATAGGTCGAAAGACCCGTTGTGATCTATATAGTTTTAAAGATTTGTCTATGATCTTTATCGTCTGTAACGAGAAATCCACTTACGTTATTTGATAAACAAAATAGATTTGATATTATAGTAACTGTATTATTTGAGTGACACATTTAATAAGTTAACCATACATTAGTTTAAGTTAAACAAGTTAATTTGTGAAAACGTTTTCTGACGAGAAAATACTTTTTTATAAATTAAAGTGCTACATCTAAGATCGTAACTATTACCACTACTTATGAATTATATGAAGTTATCTGAGTAGTCATATTTCTCACATTTGTTAAAGTTTATCTTTTAGCTGATTATTCGACACTACGCAAATCCCTGTGGACGATCTGGTTTTACCTAAAAAAGGAATGTACTACATACGTGGGTTATACTTTGACCCGTGTGTTTCCAACTAATAAATGGTAATCTCAGTCTTATAAATTTAAATCTTTCGAAATACATCACCAACCAAGATATTCCATATCTTTTCAAAACATTCTCCATTATTCATTCACTATTCACCCTCTTTCTCACAACATTCAAATTACACAAATTTGAATTTCACACATACACACTTCATCATCTTAACCCTTGATCAACCCATTTCATCAATCCAAGTTCCCACACTCCTCTCTTCTTTACCATTGGATTAAATCTCAAACAAACACAACAAACACACTTTCACTTCTACTTTTGATCAAGCCACCTCATCAATCCAAACTCCTTCATTCTCTTCTCAACCATTAGATTGAACTCTCATCTTAAACAAATACACTTACCCTCACAAACATACACTTCTCTCTCAAAAAACAAACACACCTTTCTTATCATCCTTGATCTTGCCACTTAACTAAGTATACTCTTCACATCCTCACCCTCCATTTCAAATAAGATCAAGAGGCTCCTTTCTATCACATCATGTCACATCATGACAACTCATACACAACTCATCCATACCTATCCAACAAGTGTTTGAAAGATTTGTAATTCAAATTTTAAATTCTCTCCCTTTCTATCCAAGAAAAGAATATTCTATGAATATTCTCTAGTACCCTACTAGCTATTTCAAATCTTTAGTTAAATCCCAACTAAGCTAGTTAGACTTTGAGGAATACCCCAAATACACATTTCTGAAAATTCTTTTCTCTCTTTACTTTATCAGATAAGCAAAATGCTTTTAATGCTTCACAAACGCTTTTATCAAATGGCTTTTTAAGTTGTTTGAACTTGAGTGTAAGAATGCTTGAAATGTCATAGCCTGAAGTACAATTGGGGGTTTAACAAGAGGAGGTATTTAAAAAGCCAAGAACCCGAAAAATGGCTTCGGGTCTCTGGCGCGATGGCCATGTGCTGACGTGTGGTCAACGCGTCACACGCGAAGTCATTTTCACATTGATGCGGTTGTCATAACGGACTTCTACAAGAAGTTTCACAACTCCCTAGGCAGTGTACCTAATCGTTGTAGTGCAGTATAGGCAAGACTCGGGGGTTGTTATTGTTCTCTAGGGGAACAGGTTGGGAAGGCTTGATCACGGTCTAACAAAATTCTAAAGGTTGAGAGAAGATTATTTTTGTATTTTTATATTTATGAAAGCAATAAATCATATGTTTGAGTGGTTGGTTTGGTTTTAGCTATTAAACTAAATAATAATATAAGCTATTGGTGATAACAATATAATAAAAGATTGTGTTTATTTAATCATGTATTACTCCCTAGATTGCTTCTCCTAATGTTGTTGCTTTGTCACACTTATGATGATCTATGTAATTATTTCCTAAGTCATGAACGAATTACACGAATCCGCCGTCTATTTAATATTCTGTTAAGGCAACGCACAAGTAAGGTAGTATGAAGACTATCACAAGGCCCCTAAGAGTATAAATGCATGTGAAATATATTAAGAGGGATCAACCATATTAGGGGTAAGGTAGTATGAAGACTGTTACCGATAGTATCCTTTCTACACTTCTCGCATTTCCCTAGACGTTTATGCCAATTTAATATCTTATGGCTAGTTTTTTAAAGCCTAACGCGCACATCCATCAACAAGAAGCAACATCAAAAGGGTCTACAATCTAAGTTTCATGTAATCATAAGTAAATACAAAGGAGGGTTTAGCCTAACATGTTAAAGATAAAGCAAGAACATAGATCAATCAAATAACACATAGACATATTGAATGATTAATGATAAACAATCTTACTTGATTAAAACATGGATTGAAGGTAGTTACAATAGGGTTTTAAGGCCCTAAAAATGACCTAAAAAGCTGCTAGAATGACTAGGGTTCGTCTCCCTAAAATTATACAAAACTACACACTTAAAACCCTAAAACCGGTTTAATATATATAAAGAAATCGTTGCGACGACGTCGCTTTGAAATCCTGACGCCGTCGCCACGTAGATGATTCTAGATCCTCTTTAAGTCGGCCACGTCCTGACGCCGTCGCCACGTAGATGATTCTAGATCCTCTTTAAGTCGGCCACGTCCTGACGCCGTCACCAATATCCTGACGTCGTCACTAGATAGATCACGACGGCGTCGCTTTATGCCTGTGACGCCGTCTCTACGCTCTGTGAGAATGATACTTTAAGAGATTTAGTATAGGTCCGTAATCTTGTCCGTTTCTTCTCTAAATGAGCCCAAGTCACGTGTATTTCCTCCAAATGCCATCCAAGTGCTAAAACCCTTCAAACGAACGATTAAGCACATAATCTGGGCATATTTGCATGATTTAAAAGGTTAAATGACCCTGAAAAAGTATATAAAATAACACCTCATCAAATACCCCTACACTTAGGATTTGCTTGCCCTCAAGCAAATGGGTTTTTCTACCTAGACAATAGCAATATTAGGGTCATTTAACCTACTCTTCAAAAGCATTTTCTAACACAACCTTCTAGACATCGTAATCAAAAGCACAGAAAGTATATACTAGCACCTCACATAAGTGTTTAGGATTCTCTCTTTCACTCGGGTGTATAATAAATTATAACAACTTTGGGAAACAGAAAATTAACACTCATTACCTATCATAGCATATAAACTACCATAGGCTTGGTAAAGGATCAAACCTCCACCGCTAGGCGCAAGTATTATTCATTACTATCCAAGAGGTCTTTTAAAGGGTTGTGGGGTGTAGGTGTAAGATAACATATATGGAAACGGAAATGGATAGGATACATTTGGGGTGGCTTTAGGTGAATTTGGAGTGGAAGGATTAGCTAATTATTCAAATGAATACACGTTGGTTTGGTTGCTAAGCTAAGAACTCGGACAAAGATATGCAAACTCCCCACAACTCTACACCAATCTCTTTCTTCTTCTTTTCTTGACTCTAATATAAACATAACCATAAGCAAATGGCAGCCCGTACTTTTTTTTTTCACTTTTTTATACAATTTTTTTCATACAATTTTGCCCTGCCATTGCTTAAACATATAATACATCATGGGGGTTTATAGATACACCCCTACACTTGAACTTTTACATACTTAATTTTTTACAATCTAACTAATGACCCGATTTGAGGTGGATCAAAATAACATGGAGCTTATTGAGTCTATTAGGGGGGTAATAAATTACTTCTTCCCCAATTCTTCATAAGATGAATACTACCATGAATCCCAATCGTCCCAAAATAGTATTTACAAGGATAAGGACTTAGCAACCGTATACTCAATAATTAACTTGGGTTAAAACAATAATGTACTAAAAGTGAGTACATGCAAGGTAGGTTAAGGCGATTTGGGTGTAACGATTGGTTTAAGGGTGACAATGCTCTTCATTAATAGTCAAGATTAACCAAAAAATCACGAGAATCATGAAAAAGGATAGGCTCAGAGGGTTATACTAGGGGTATCCTACACTAAAATTGAGTGCATGGCAAGGGTGTGGGATAGTTATATGATCGGTGTGACCATCATAACAATTACAGGTTTAAAACATAGGTTAATCCTAATGCCTCTTATCTAGCAAATCCTAATACTTACATGCGGTCTCAAAATGCATCACAAAAACAAGTTCTAGAATTTAATATACTACCGATACACTCATATAATTTAATACCGATATCAATGCTCCAGAAAAGGCGAAAAAGACCATACGTACACATCCGTAATGACAGAATAGACACATATGACTGCATTCGGACCTTAACTCAAGAAATCTAAAGGTATAAACTATCTTGGGTATCCAAAATGGATACTCGAATTCCAATAGATTTAAAGGCGAACCTCACATTTTTGGGGTGGAATTTTGAGGGTTTTTGTGCCAGTCATATAAATTCCTATCCACGAGACGCTATTAATACTTGGTTTTCATCGGTATGTGTCATAATTTTTTTTATATTTTGGTCAAAATTACCTTTTTATGCTATGTTTCAATATATTACCCATCCTTTTAAGGAACAAAGCAAATGGCAAATGAAGGAATAGTTTCTAAGGCTTATTTCCCCCTACACTTAAGTTGAACATTGTCCCTAATGTTCTATAGAAGTACCCGTAGAAACGAATAAAGGGAAAAGAAAACAAGTAAAAGAAACTAGTACTCCCTTGGTTTACTCAATAATGGAGAAGAAACATGTAATAAATGGTTAAATCGTCCTCCAAGAATCGTCTAATGAAAACATCCTAAGATCTTCCAAGATTCTTCTTGTCAAATATAACCTCTAAATCAAAGACAAAGACAACTACACCAAGCGTAAAATCCATGGGATATATATAAATACAATAAGAGTTTAGGGTTTTGACTATATGAAAGTAGTAAAGATAGGATGAGAGTAATGATATAATTATAGGTTTAAGCAGGTTTATAAAAGAATTACAAATCTTAAATACTTAAATATTGCACATTTTATTCTTCAAAAATACTTAAAGATTTTCGAATTTTCACATTGCTGGAGACGTGATGCCGTCGGGTTTTATCCCGACGCCGTCTCCAGGCACTGTGAAAAATTCCTTTTCGTTTTTACTGAGATATTTTCTGCACGTAATTTTATTAGTCAAATCTGAAGAAAGTAATGCATAAAAACCTGGAATTAATCGTTACAATCATATGACTCGAAACTGACGTGAATTAATCTCACCAATTTATTTTAAATGTTTGAATTGGTTCTAAAAATTGGGTATTTCCCCTACACTTATTTTGTTGCAAAATACATTTGATGGCAAATAAGACGAAATTATAAACAAACAAAGCATGATTACAAAATAATTCAAACATAATAAAACAAACAATAAAGAATTAAAACACAC
>BQNB010184121.1:0-10547 GCA_026074375.1 Tanacetum coccineum
AGCAGATGCATAACAATTATTTGGATGACTACTTTGAGTCATTGGATAAAGAAGAGACAGAAAAGGCAAGACCTTTGGAGGCCACAGAACAACCAGAAGTCCATAACTTTCATGGCTTTGTGGACTTTCTGAATTTGATCAAAAGAGATGAAATTGTCAGTAGGGAATGGGATGCATCATCACACACCCAAAACCCTGTTTTGATGCATCACAATAGACCACAAAGTCGTCTGGTCCATCGGGAAGTGCTAACACTGGAGCATTGCATAGCTTCTCCTTCATAATGCGGAAAGCTTCATCTTGTTCGTCGCCCCACACATATGTCTTGTTCTTTTGAGTCAACAGGGTGAGGGGCTTTGCGATCTTGGAGAAATTCTCAATAAATCTCCGGTAGTAACCCGTCAATCCTAAAAATGAACGGATTTCAGTTGACGATTCAGGAGTCTTCCAGTTCTTGACCGATTCAACCTTACTAGGATCCACGTGGATACCGTCACGGTTGACCACATGTCCTAGGAACTGAACTTCTTTCAACCAAAACTCGCACTTTGAAAATTTGGCGTATAACTTCTCTTTCTTGAGTAAATCTAGAATCGTCTTCAGGTGAACTTCATGTTCTTCTTCTGACTTTGAGTAGATTAAGATGTCGTCAATGAACACAATTACAAATTTGTCCAAATACGGTTTGCAGACGCGGTTCATTAAGTCCATAAATATTGCTGGTGCGTTCGTCAGCCCAAATGGCATGACTGTGAACTCAAAGTGCCCATATCGGGTTCTAAACGCGGTCTTCGGTATATCTTCCTCTCGGACTCTCAACTGATGATATCCTGAGCGAAGATCTATCTTGGAGAAACAACACGCACCTTGTAATTGATCGAACAAGTCATCAATTCTGGGGAGAGGATAGCGGTTCTTTATAGTTAACTTGTTTAATTCTCTGTAGTCAATACACATTCTCATCGCGCCGTCTTTCTTCTTGACAAAAAGCACGGGTGCTCCCCATGGTGAATGACTAGGTCGAATGAAGCCCTTCTCTTAAAGCTCTTTTAGTTGTTCGACAATTCTAGCATCTCTGACGGAGCTCATCGGTATGGTGATTTAACAACTGGTGATGCGTCTGGAATCAGATCGACGCGGAATTCCATCTCACGCACAAGATGTGAACCTGACAGATCATCTGGAAATACCTCAGAGAAGTCTCAGACAACCCGGATGTCATCAAGCTTCTTTTCATCAGCCTTGATACACGCAAGTGATCCAAAATCTTTTTCCGGCCTCTCGCCTTGGACTTTAAGAATCTCGCCATTCGGAAGAGGAATACGAACAATCTTCTCATAACAATCGATGAGAGCTCGGTGGTATGCCAACCAATCCATTCCAATGATAACATCAAAACTTCCTAGCCGGGTTGGCAACAAGTCTATTTTGAACACGTGATTTAACAAGACTAAGGTGAAACTACGTAAAATGGTGTTGGTACTAACCAAGAAAATAAAATTTCTATAATACTCAAATTAATCTGAATGGTCAATATTTATATAATTGACTGATACGAATATATATTGATATGTCAAAAGATAGACGTAAGAGATCGAATTTAAATCAAGTATTATATATATAAGATTATATATAATGCAATAATGACAATCGGAAAAGTAAGTAAGGATCAGGGAATACGCGCGCGTGGATATCGGATAGCGATGAAGGATTCTGTATTTAAAATGAAAGGAAAGAAAATCTTTAAATTTTGTGGTTATAGACTAGGTTTTGAAAGTGACTTAGTTCCCTATAACCTTGGCTCTGGTACCAATCTGTAACACCCCCAAAATCTGATATGCAGCGGAATGGTAACCTTGGGGTGCTACGTTAAAGTACAACAATCAAGATATAGGAAGCGACCTTAAATGGACGTTTTAAACAAGATCATTCGATGCATTATAACAAAATCAGAGTTCATACATTAGGTGTCTCTTGTTCTGTTGCTGGTGATGGTTGTTGTTTCGGTTGCGATTATTGTTGTTGTTGTTGTGGTTGCTGGGGTTATTGTTGTTGGTGTTTCTTTGGTGGTCTTCCCATTTCCTCTTATTGCTCTCACTAA
The DNA here is from genome assembly GCA_026074375.1 of Tanacetum coccineum. Taxonomy (NCBI): domain Eukaryota; kingdom Viridiplantae; phylum Streptophyta; class Magnoliopsida; order Asterales; family Asteraceae; genus Tanacetum; species Tanacetum coccineum. The sequence continues at coordinate 2,102 of BQNB010184121.1, forward strand.
TTCTTGTAGCCCTACCCTGAACTGATTGTTCGACCAGTTCACGGGCCATGTTGATGGCATCATGCCAGGTTGCAGCTTTGGAGAAGTGATTTTTCCTTTGATTCTTTCAGGAAACCCACGGATGTACTTTTCAATCTTCTTATTTTCAGTAGACACCAATTCAGGACACATCAAAACCAATTCATGGAAACGATTGGTGTATGCCTCGATGTCATCTCCTTTCAGAGTCAGAGTCTAGAGCTCTTGTTCCATCTTTTGGATCTCAGTTGCTGGGCAGTATTCAATAGTCATCATAGCCTTTACATTACTCCAAGGGATCTGATTAGCATTAGCAAGTCCCAAAGTTTGAACATTTCCGTTCCACCATGTTAGGAGCCGAACCTCAAAAGTACTAGCAGCAAAACATATCTTATCTTCTTTAAGCACACTTGCAAATTTCAAACACGTGCTCTTTTTTACGAAACATCGTTTCAGTCCGACTACACCCTCAGTCCTATTAAAAGAGTAAGGCTTTCTATTCATAAAGGTCTTGTGCGAGCATCCTTGCACAACTGCAATTCCTCCAGTGCTTGCTGATCCAGATCCACCAGCATTGCTTGAGTCAACCCTAGTCTTTTCGTATTCCTCAATAGCTTTGGCCACACGTTTTTCCACTAACTTCTTAATAGATTTCTTTTTCATTCTTCAAGGCGGCATGATTCTGGCAACACAATTACACAATTCATTAAGAATTTGTAAAGGTATGCAAAGTCATGGCATATGATAAAAATGGAGAAAAGAAGATATAAGAATGATATAAATAACCCTATGTTATTTGAATGATTATAAAAGTAAAATTTTATAATTACATAGTGATGCTTTTATAATTAAACATCATTTATCAGAATGGTCAATATTTATATAATCGACCGAGAGAAATAGGTAACGGTATGCCAAAAGATAGACGTATGGGATCGAATTTAAACCAAGTATTATATATGAAATTATATAATACAATAATGATAATCGGAAAAGTAAGTAAATAAGGATCAGGGAGTACGCGCGCGTGGATATCGGATAAGCGATGAAGGATTCTGTATTTTGGAAATGAAAGAAAAGAAAATCTTTTAAAAATTTGGTTATAGACTAGGTTTTGAAAATGACTCAGTTCCCTATAACCTTGGCTCTTGATACCAATCTGTAACACCCCCAAAATCAGGTAGCAGCGGAATGGTAACAATGGGGTGCTACGTCATAGTACAACAATCAAGATATAAGAAACGACCTTAAATAGACGTTTTAAATAAGAAACATTCGATGCATTATAAAATATCAGAGTTTTCACATTAGGTCCCACATATTAAAAGCGTCATAAACCTTCAACATACATTTGTAACACAAAAGCTTCACGATTTCAAAAGATGACATAAGTTTTTAAAAGTTAAATAGAGCATCGAATTTAAAGAAAACACAGAATCCATCTTCATGATATCCCCGCAGCTCCCCTCCAGAAATTACACCAAGGTTGAGTGAATTAAACATGCTAAAAGTCAACACAAAGGTTGAGTGAATCCATAGGTTTGTCGGTAAAAGAGTAGACCACAAAATTTAGGTAATAGCAGACTATGAAACATATTCAGTAGTCCAAAAACTTGTATTATTGCACTAAGCTCATGACCCCGAAGCCTTAACTAGATTTTTGCCCCAAATAATATAGGATGCTTGCCAAGCAATCCTAAAAATTCATCTCAATGTCGGTGTGTATATTCAAAGTAAAAAATGACGTTTTTGTTTTGTATATAAAAAAAACTTTTTAATTTTTAAAATTTAAATAATTTTAACACTATAAATACCCACTCACTTCACCATTTTTATCACACATTCAAACAACAATTCTCTCTACACACATTCAAACCACTAATCTACACAATGTCTTTCGATCTATTTTTTGATACTTTTTCAGACGATGAAGATGAAGTTAATAGCAAGCTTGCTATGTTTACAGAGGCATGTCAAGCGGCTTATGAAGCGTCAAAGCCAAAAGTCTATTGAACCACAGTAGAAAGGGATCATTACGGTGCTCATGATCGTTTAGTAATGTCGTACTTCTCCGAACAGCCACAGTATGACGAAGCAAAATTCCTTGAACGTTTCAGGATGATCCGAAGACTATTTACAAAAATTGTTCGAGAAGTAACCGATGCTTCTCAATTTTTTCAAGAAAGATATGATTGTAGGGGACAACGTAGTATTTCAACATTAATGAAGTGTACTTCCGCAATTCGTTAATTGGCATACGGATGCGTTCATGATTCTCTTGACGAATATCTGCAAATGGGTGCGACAACATCTCGTGATTCTCTCCGAATCTTTTGTATGGTCATCATGAATTTATATGGTGAAGAGTTTTTGTGAAAGCAGACGTATACTGACATTGAAAAACTCTATGCTTATCACAATGAAAAGCATAGGTTTCCTGGGATGTTAGGAAACATTGATTGTGCAAATTGGCCGTGGGCGAATTGCCCAGTTGGATTCAAAGCTCAATTTTCTAGGGGTGATCACGAATCAGATCCATTCATTTTATTGGAAGCGGTAGCTTCCAATGATTTATGGATTTGGCATGCGTTCTTTGGTGTCTTCGGGATGAATAACGACGTGAACGTTTTACTTCAATCCCCTCTTTTCAATGATCTCAAATCGGGGAGAGCACCGGATGTTCCATTCGTGGCTAACAACGTGCCTTATAAAAGAGGATATTATCTTACTGACGGGATATATCCGCAATGGTCCGTTCTTATTAAATCAATTAAAAATCCGGGTACGAATGATCATAAACGAATATTGTATAAGACAAAGCACGAAGCAGCAAGGAAAGATGTGGAAACGGGCTTTTTGGTGTATTAAAGCAAAAGTGAAAGATAATTAAATATCCGGCTTGAGGGATGACGCGAAGTGGACTATCGGATATAATGTACACATGCCTCATATTACATAATATGATAGTTCATGACAACGGTAATGCGATATCTCCCGAGTTTTTTCCAGAGAAACAAACACCGTGATGATAATCCGCGAAGAACACATCAAGAATTGATGCAGTTACTCAAAGGATAATTGAACATACGGCCTCATCTAAGTCGACAAAGAAGCCAATTTAGTGGAACACCTTTGGAATAATGCAAATTAATAATAGCTGAAAAACTTTATTGTTGAAATGTTTTTATTTTATTTTAATTATTATGTAATGGTTTTTATTATTAATGTAATGTTTTTTATTATTAATGTAATGTTTTTATTTATGAATGAATTTTACCATCGTCGCTAAGATTGTTACATTTCAGTCCTAAGTTCATATATCCCTTATTAGCATTATTGTAGGTGCCCCATAGTGGCACTAGGTCACTTGTAGGTCGCCGGAGAGAGAAAGCTGATGTGGCGCCGGAATAAGTAGGCCGCGACCCACTACGATAGTGGGCAGCCTTATAGTTTTATCAATGAAATCCATGACTAAAAGTTTCTCCTATAGACATGAGAAGTAAATTCATATATACGCATAAGCGAATCTTTAAATCTTATAATGTTATGTTTGCATCTTCCTATCTCACATGATATCAATAAGGCCCAAAATAAAACATCAATTAAATGTCGTACCATTTTAACTACATACAATTACTTTGTAAACAATATCAATGAAACCCGCGCACACGTCCTACCATTCTCTAATAGAAACTATAATATGGAATAAAACTTATAGGAAACTAGAAGGAGGGTTGAATAGTTTATCGGTTAATTATCCGTTTTAACAACTTTGCTTATAAAATAGTTTGATTCGAGTTGTATGTCAATCAATCAACGATATGAATCACAAGTAAACTATCTAATGTAATGAACTAAATAAACAATAACAATATAAAGAAATAAGAAAAGAAACGATCAAATCAAGACACCAAGATTTATAGTGGTTCGGCTACGAAGCACATCTTCTCCCTACTCCACTCCTCGAGTACTCCACTCGAGATTTCACTATGTCAACAAGCTCTCTTTAGGCGGAGAAAACCGTTTACACGTCGCTTACTTTCTTTTCCGACACTAAGCTAGATGTCAAGTCTTAATCTTAGCTAGAACCAATCTAAGACTTCACTAAGTCTTTATACTCTCACAAGATATATACTCTTGGATAGACACACAATCTAATTTACATAAATACACAATTTACACTATTGGATCTACACATAATCCAATTAACACAACACAACAAAGAAAATATAATGAAGATTTATGATCTTGAAGAGGAGGAAAGAGATCACTTGATAACAATTAGTTTCTAGATGAATATGATTGTTCTTATCTTGCACTTGATTAGAATAAGGGAGGAAGAGGGAATTAATCACTTGAAACAAGATTAAGATATGTGTTTTAGAAAAAAAGAAAGAAGAGAGAAAAAGAGATGAGAAATCATTGGCAAGAGGTTATGTTTTTCAGATGGGGTGGTCCAGTATTTATAGAAGACAAAAATAGCCGTTACTCTGCAGGCGGTCCCGACGGTCCCTAATATGTTAAGGGGCCGCCAGACCTATAAGGGGGCCGCCCGTATAGTACGCTCCTCTTTTTGTTTTTTAGTGGGGAATGTGTTATCTGTTTTGGAACCTTCCATTTTGGGGGAAAATCTGATTTCAAATTTATTTTTTTAATAAAATATTTCTTTTATGAATAAATATTTTGTGTATATATTTTTGTAAATACACTTTTGTAGAAATGTAAGGTTTAAGAAAAATATTTTCTTGATCACTAATCATGTTTAATGATTTGTTTATCCATACCTTAAGTGATTAATCTTAGAAATAGAATTTTACGATTAGTAATTTATAAACGTTTAATTTTATTGTAAACGTTTTTAAATTTTGTTATTATCAAAACATCGAGAGGTCGAAAAATATAAATAATATTTTTAGACATTATTTGTATTAACAATCTCCCCCTTTTTTATGATGAAAAAATATAAACCCATTTAGTATAAAAATAGAAGTTTATAAATTACTAATGAGTTTAAATCCATTTCTCCCCCTTTTTGTCGAATCCAAAAAGGTTGATCGTCGAATTGTAGTAGAGAGAAAGAAATCGACGATTGAAGACTCCCCCTTGATGTAAGCTCCCCCTTGTTCGGGGCACCAAGGGATCTATCTTACGATAATTTGTTTGCTACAAAACAAAGTTAGAAGTACAAGTACAAACCAACATAGCACGACAAATATCTCAAGAGTATAATCCATACTTTAGAGACTCATAAATAAAGTGCATTCAAATTCCTAGAAAGATCATATATAGCCATATAGGACAATATATGATGATACAACATAAGATAATCATAACCTAACATAACATAATTAGAGCATCTAATAAAAATAAGCTAGTAGATGATTCTTGATTTTTATAAGATGTCTTAAGGAGAGTTGGTAGTGATGGATGAAGGGAAAAGAGTTGAGGGCCCAATGATAAGAGATTTGATTCGGTTGAGGTCATCTTTCAAAACATTGAAGATTTCACGAGTTCCCAAGCAATAGTGATAAAAGTCTGAATGAAAATTTTCTTGGTCTAGACAAGGAGTATGAGTGATTGGTGAGGAGGGAGGTGAATGATTAGTTAACTCAATTGCATGTTGAATGTTGATATCAAGAAGATTTGAAAGGTGTAGGAGTTCATGCAAATAGTTTTCACTATGATTTTGAGTAGAAATTTATGGAGGTAAGGAGGAGGATGTAGGTTTAGATGAATTAGGAGAGGGAGGCAAAGGAGTGGTATCAAAGATTGGAGAGTTTGGTGGAGATTTAGGTAGTGAGTTGTTTGGAGATAGAGGAGGTGAGTAAGGCAAAGAGTGAGTGTTTCTCCAAGAGTCTATGATTGATTTATGATATTTTTCACCATAGTTTCTAGGAGATGACATGTTAGGGATAAGTTTAAAATGGGATGTGTTTGATGAGTAGTGATGAAGGATATGATGTTCTTATATAGGAGAATATATGGCAAGGCATGGTATGCTAGTATTAAGGTGTAAGAATTTGTTTTGATACTAAGGGAAATGTCAGCTTTTTACCAAAAGATTAGTCAAAGGTTCAGAAAAAGAGAGAAGACTAAAAAGAAACGTGACTACTGTCGGCAGTCCCATAAAGTTTTGGCGGTCCCGGATATATAAGGGGGCCGCCTAACCTTTTAGAGGGCCGTTCTCTAGGCGTTTTTACCAAATTTTCCAAGGGTTAATTGTTTTCTAGAATAACTTAAGTGGGTTGGAAGTATGATTGTGGCATTTCCATTTCTTCAAGAATCACATAATCTAGCTAAAAGAGAAAAGAAATCATGCAAATGGTGCCAAGTAGAATCATATAAATGACTTAAAGATCAACTAAGTTTCATATAGCAAGCATGAGATAATAACATAGATATGTTTTACACGTACTTGAGTGGCCGTTGATAGGGGTTAAGAAAATATTACATAGTAATAATGTCTAGTAATAATTCATAAGAAATATCTCAACCATCATTTGAATCATTACTTGAGGCTTCTTCAGAAGATATGTAGATGATAGATTGAAGATGAGTAGGATGAACCCAGGGTTTCATGGATGGCCAGTATGATTTGTATTTTGATTTTCGTAGATGAGGATTAATTTTGATGATGTGATCATATAGACGATTTAGAATCATTCCATATGGCATTGGAGAATTTGGTTTATTTTTAATCTTTTCAACTCGTTTGGTTAGAAAGTAGGCAAAGTTGAAAGGAGTACTTGTTAGAATGCAATACATCATGTGACATGATGATGCAGGAAGAAATGGTGAGTCATTTTGAGTGCCAAAGGCATTATCTTGAATGATTTCATTCCAAGATCTCATGTCATGACGAAGCTCTTCCTTGAGGATTTTGTTTTGAAAAATGGTTTGTCCGGTTGTTGTGATTGATTGAATAATTTCATTTGGTGTTGGAATGTGTGTTTGATAGGGTGTGTTTGACTCTTGATTAGTTTTCAAGGAGTCGAGAGATGATTCTTCAGAGTAAGAACATTCTCCTTCACATGGAATGGAGAGAATCGAGGCGAATGACTCGAGTGAAAAATTAAATGTTCTTTTTAATACTCAGAATGTTAAAATGATATTTTGATCATCATTTTTGGTAATTTCTATTGAAGAGTAGAATTCAAGTAGAAATCTTAGACAAATCCCTTCGTGAAGTTCATATATTTTCAAAAGTTTGATATTTTGAAAAAGAGTTTGAATATTATCATATTTAGTAGATTTAGGAGACACAGGACGACCTTCATGAATTGACCTACATTCTAGGTTTTGAATGACGGGTTTTAAGATGTCAGGAATATAGTTTTCATTTGAGATTGTTAGAACATATGATTTTCTGTACCGTAATTCATCTTCCAAAGTCATTACACCTAGAATTGAAAAAGATAATTTTAGTGAGGTTCCTTCATTTAAAGAGAGGTCTAGTGTGTGCCTAAATGTGACAAATGTGGAGTAATGATTAACTCGACCTAAACATAAATCCTAAGAGTTAATCCAAATGCTCCTTAGTTTGATTTTGCTCATTCAAACAAGTCAAAAAATACATATGGATTATGTATCTCGAAATTTGTTCATGAGATCATTATGCATGTGTTTTAAAACGTTTTTAGGTTGTATTAACAATGCATAACCACAATTTTATTATGTTCCTAGCGTGAGTGATTTGAAAATAAAATTGGGGTTTTGGTTCAAAATTATTTTTTCTACAAACTCACTAATATATGCAAATCCTATGTCTATGGGTAACATATTAGTTATACATTGTATCCTAGTAGTCCTAATTGTATAAAATTGAAAGAAAAATAGAAAATCCCCAATTTTAATTTTTGGTGTTCATCATGAACCCTAGACTCAAATTGAAAGAAAATTGATGAAATGACTTACAATAGTTGATCTTTAAGATGTTGTGAATGATTATAGGTGTTGATTTGGTCTTCAATTAAAGTTTTAATGGGTGATTTTAAGTTTTTGAGTGGTTTTGGTCGTTTTCATCACTTGCAGCACGAAGAAGGGTGTTTGTTTTTGTGGTTTGAATTTTTTTTGACCAAGTGTAAAATATGGGAGTCTGCTAATGGCGGTCCCATAAAGCCTGGCGGTCCCAAATATATTTGGGGGCCGCCTATGGTATGGGGGCTGCCCTCAATAAAGGGGTTTGGACTTAGTTTTTGACAAAAATTTTACAAAGAGGAGTGACATTTTAATTTTTATTTCGCGAATTAAAGATGCTTAAAGTACTTCGGATGAAGAATTCAAGTTGTCACGACACGGAATGGAACACGGACTAGAATTGAGACAGAAGGAGACGCAGACTAATATGATTTATGGAATGTGTTCCATCATTCCTAAACCAAGACGTAGATAGATAAATGATTCACGTTTAAGGGGTTTAGTGAGAATG
>BQNB010184123.1:0-12337 GCA_026074375.1 Tanacetum coccineum
AGCAAGTGAAAAGTCGGGGACGATGAATTTATCCTTTTTGGGGCATTCTCGGATCGAAATGCATCTTGTTCTATGATCCCTAACGATTATGGAAATAACAAAAGTCAGAATATTCTAGGTAGTTGCTAAAAAATCATAAAAATGGAGAAAGATTTGAAAAATAGGAAAATAGGGTGTTTTAAAGCTTGTGATTTCTTAACTCTCCCCACAAAAGTCTTTGCTACTTTTCAAAGATTAGTTTGAGGAGGTTTTGAGGTATTTGGTATTAGAGCATATAATATTGCGTGAGGACACGACAATCACATATCTTTTGTATGTCAAAAATGACCCTTAAATGATCAAAATGTGCAAAAATATGCTTGTATTTGTGTATTTTGTTGTTTGTGAATGTGTAGGTACGGATAACGCAAAAATCACAAGAAAACGGTCAAAACCGGACAAACACGGACACGGGAATGGAAAGAGTGCTCAAGAGCCGGAAGTTTATAGCAAAAGGTCAACAAAGTCAACCTTGGTCAACAATGGTCAACTCACAAAAAGACAAAACCCTCAAAATACCCAAAAGAGCCTTATTGTTAAATTCATTTTCACTAAAAGTCCTAAAACAATAACACCGTTAGTCCTTAACCATTAAGGGACTAACGGTCGTTAACCCTTTATAACAAAATCCCTTAAATCCCAAGCCCAAGCCCAAATAATAAACCTGTGGCCCATTTATTTTTTATAAAAGCCCAAGTCAACAACCCGTTCCTCGAGTCAAACACAAAATGTATAACAAATGGGGGGCGGGAAAAACAGTTTTTACTGTTCACCGTCTCCCCCAATCAATTAATCACCAAAATTAACCCTCGTTTAAGTACAATTAACCCTTCTAGATGATTATGACGCAAGCAATGACGAATTTGGATTGCCAGGTTGGCAATCCCAAGGCCAATCATTGGCTAATGGGACGTGTAAGGCTTTGGACGGCTATGATCAATGAGGAGGAGGGCAAATCATGAATTAAGGGTTGAGATTAGAAGCAAGGGGAGCATCTAAGGGCCTGGAAGCTTCACTCTTGGCCTATAAAAGGAGCCTTTCACTCACAAGAAAGGGGAGTAGTTATTTTTAGTGTAGCTTGTAGTTTATTATATCTTAATTTCATGTAATTTCAGCTTATTGCTTTTAGATAAATGTACTTTTCTTTTCATTTAAGCTTGTAATCAGTCTTTCAATATTAATAAAAGAGTGTTTTCTTAATGTTCAATTATCAAAGTGTGTTTTCATTTAATAGCATTATGAATTAATAAGCTCTTTAATGATTTGTTAAATCTCAATAAGCTGTCATTTTTAACTAACAAGCTAGGATTCACTTAGTTAAGCTTTTGAAAGCTTAACTAAGCTTATTAAGACTCAAATCCACCCAAAATATACCACAGCTTATAAAATGGAAGGGAAGCCAGTAATGGATGGGCTTCCAGGACCCCACCAGCTTATCTTAGGATAAGCTGGAGCTTGTTGATAGCTTAAAAGAGCATTTATAAGCCTTGATTTGTGCAAAGGCAGTTGTAAGTTCTCTCTTCACATTTAGTAGCTTAAAATTGCATTTCAGCTTATAATTGCTTATTCTGCTTATTTATGTTAGTTTAGATTACTTATGCTTATTGTAGTTGTCTTATGCTCATAATGCTTAATAATTAGTATTAAATCTTAGTTTTCTATATTCTGTCTTAAAATCAGTGAAAAAACCAAAAATATTAGCATAGTGTTATAGCTTATTATTTTAGCTTAAGTATTTGCTTAAATCTGTTCATTAGGATTGTTAAAGACTTTTTAATATCTGGTATTTGATATTTGTTCATTATTTCTCATTTTCATAAGCTAAAAATGGATTTTGGCCTTTTTAAGGGGTGTTTGGCACAAGGCATTACTAACTTAAGTTAGTACTGCCAAAGCCATTTGGTACTCAGGATTGGTTTAAAATTACATTTTCATGTTTATAAGATTGGATTTAAGGAAATTTGTAGGTTTAAATTAGCTTTCATTTATTGAATTAGTCATTAGTTTAAATCTGCTAGTTTTAATTAGTTCTTTTAGCATTTTAAGCTCAAATCTGTTATAGTTAATGTTATTGCTCAAATTGCTTTAGTTTTAGTGTTATAAAGATTTTTAAGTCAAGTCATTAGGTCTGCATTAGTTAGTTTATAGATTTGGTCATTTTAAGTGCAAACTGCATCAGTAGCTTAAAAAGACAAAAGTCCTTTTTAAATCTTAATTTTCAGTAGGTAAAAGAAGTTTTTAGCTTATCAAATTTTGTTTGCAAGTAGCTTGTAGGTCATTATTAATCTGTTTCAGCTTATTTTTCTAAAATTAGTTCATTAAGTCATCTGTTTTTAGCCTTAAAATCAGCTATTCTTCTTTTCAAAACCAAAAGTAAACTCAGCATGTACTTAGTACATAAGCCGTTTTCAACTAGCTTTTTCTTTGACCATTTGTTTTTCATAATGTCTTTTGTTTCCTGTTTCTAGTAGCTTTTTGGCCATTATTTAAGTAGGTGTAGGCCTTATAGCCATAAGGATCCATTAGCTTATCTTAAAATAAGTTTAAAGATGCCCTTAAGGCCTGTTTGGTTAGCAGTTTATACCAAAGAGCTTATTTGTGATTTTTAGCTTATAGTTTAAGTTTTAGTTTAGTTGTTGTTTAAACTAGCTTATTAGGTTAGTATTAAGTAGTTTATAGCTTATTAGGGTCAATATCTAGCTTAATTTGTAACTTAGCTTAAAAATGAAAAAAATAAGCTTTAAAGAAATTTCAAGTGTTGTAGCTTTTTAAGGTTTTTGTCATTTTTAGCTTATTGTAGCTTATTTTCTTTGCTTATTTTTGTTCTCTTATGCTTATTAGATATAGCTTATTATCTGCTGTTGCTTATTGCAAAATTGTGCTAAAAATTGAAAACAGTTTAGCTCTTTTTAGTTTTAAGCTTTTAAGCAAACTGTTCCCTTTTAGTGCTTATTTGTGTGCTTATTTTTAAGTTTCAAAAAGTTTGTTTTCACAAAAGTTGCTTATCTTTAAGTGTTTTAAAAAGTTATAAAAAAATGGCAAAAACAAAAACACCTAAGATAGTGGGAAGCCCCAGGTGAGCAAGGCTCGAACCCGGGACCTCTACCACCATCAACCAAGTGTTTTAACCCAACACACACAACCATTGTGCTACAATAGCTCATCCGTTGGAATTTTCCTTTGGTTAATATTTTAACTTGAGCTCTTTTGTTATATACGTTGTTTGGCTATTTCGAGCTTATCGAGTTATTCGATAAGCTGTTTTCACGAGCTTATTTTTCCTAGATTCTACATTGTTCAAGCTATTTTTCGTAGATTTTCTAGTTTTTTTATAAATAGTTTAGTATTTTTAGACATTTAATTTTGTTAAAATAATTTTTAATTCATAAAAAATTATAAAAAACTCAAAAAAAATATAATTTTTTTTAGAAAATTTTCTTTTAGCATTTAGAACCTAGGAAAAATAGATTTGCTTCTGTAGGGTTAAAATTGCAAAATTTGTTTTTTTTTTAAAACGGGATTGAATCCCGTTCATGTTTTTAGAGTTTTTAAGCTTAAATCTTTTTCGTTTTTGGTATAATTTTCTTTGTCCTAGCTTTTTATTTAATTTCAACTTATAAAAACCAAAAATATCATTTTAGGACTTAATTTTGTTAATTTAGGGTTTTTAGGTCCTATTTAGGATTCCCGATTTGCGTTTTTAGTTAAAATTTACTTTCCCGTATTGATTTCTCGTAGTTAGGTTTAATTGTTCCTTTATTTGCTCACTATTAGGATTTTAGAAAACAAATCATCTTCGAAAAACCATTCAAGTATGTCCCAAATAACAAAGAGGTCTCAATATTAAGTCTTTGGGTAACGACCGGTAATCATTACGGTTTCTTACGTGTGATATTTTTGTGTAGAAATTGCTACTAATCTTTGTCCTCAAGGATTTTTAGTAATTTTCTTTATACTTATATATTATACGTAGTATCATAATTGGTTTCTATACGACCAATTTTTGGCGCCGCTGCCGGGGATTTGTGATTAAGATTCCTTCGTGTGCAGTTTGTTGATCGTGATTTGGAGAACCTTTCGTCTTCGAAAGTTACGCTTTTGAAAAAAAAATCAAAAATACAAAAAAAAAATTTTAAATATAAAATTTAAAAATATTTTTATTTTCTTTTAGTATACACGTAGAAGATTAATAAAATTAGAAAAATACACAAATATTTGCTCTATCGAATTATTTTTGATTTTTTCTTGTGAATTCATTAATATAAGAAATAAAAAAATTACAAAGTTGGTAAAAGAACACCAACAAATAATACCTTCAACTGAGGTATTATCCATCATAAGTTCCGAAACCTAAGGAAAAAATTTACCGTTAGTGTCACTAAGAAAGAAGGTCCACCTCTTTTGTAAAAATTTAATTTACTTAAGAGAGTTACCTAAGTTTGGTTGATTATTCGATAAACAAAAATATTTACTTTTCTCATTTCATTTGTTTTGATTAGTGCATGCGCACTAGAAATTCCAATTTTCCAAATAATTCAACCGATAACCATTCTTGAGAGTCTGAATAAAGGAGTGCTCCAAACTCTAGCTTCGAACCCGAGCATTCGTATTATCGTTATGCACAATGGCGGACGACTATGGAAGTAGTACTCCGAGGCAACCCACGGAATTGGTAAAAGGAAGCTATGTTATACCAGAAATAATGCGGATCATTTATAGATTAAGACAAATTGCTTTAATTGCGTTCAAGCGAACCCGTTTCACGGTTTAGCGAACCGAAATCATTCATGCTCATATTAACAGTTTCAAAAGGATCTACCTGATCTTACGATTTGAATGAGCCAAACGATGTGATTAAGCTAATAATGTTTCCATATTCACTCGAGGGGGCTGCTAAAACCTGGTACGAGAAAGAACCTCCTAATTCAATCTTGACTTGGAAGGATCTCGTTACCAAGTTCGTAAATCAATTTTTCCTCTTCGAGGAACACTCACTTAAAGATAAAATATCTGATTTACCTAAAAATTCGATGAGTCTTTTAGTGAAGCGTGGGAACGATTTAAGGAAATGCTTAGAGCTTGTCCCCACCATGGATTTACGGAGTTAACCCAGGTTGATACCTTTTATAATGGTTTAAACAACAATGATCAAGACTCCTTAAAGCGGGCGGGTGGAAAATCTTTTGAGTTAAGACGACTAGGAGTTTGATATATCACTGATATAAACAAAAGTGCGTTATTCAGAAACAACACAAATGTTCTAGGATGCATACGACTTATAGGGGAATATGATAGTAAAGGGACGATGAGAGTATGATATTGCTTGCGGATCAACTTTCGACCTTAGTCGAGATTGTTTCTTAGAACCAAATGGCGGGAGAGGAAACTTGCGTTACTTGTGGTGGTGCCCATTCTTGGTATAATTGTCCGACTACCGATAACAATCAAGCTAGTGTTTGTGCGACTTACGGGTTTTACATTCAGAGTTAAACCTCCGACACCGTGTTAGTAACCATATTGGCACTCAACGGCTTTTGCCTCCGGTGCAAACAATGGTCAATTCGGTTTAATCATAATCAGGTTGACAAGGGAATAATTTTAATCGGGGAAATAATTTTCATGGTAATCAAGGTTTTCAAGCTCAAAATAATCATGCTCCGAATTTTCAAAACCAAGGATTTCAAAACCAACCTTTTCAAGTGCCTAATAATCAAGTTCAACAAGAGTTTTCAAATGATTTTTCGAGTTACAAGAGGAATAATGACCAAATGATAAGAAATGCAAAATAAAATAAAAGGTTGAAAGAGATCTTAAGAATGAAATTCAAAGACACGATAAAAGTCAACAGCTCATCGATGATCAACAAACTACTTTTCAAAATAATTTGCAAAACATGATAGGTGGATTGTTTCAAAACCATGCCTCAACTTTGGATACTCTTCCGAGTAATACCATTCCAAACCCGAAGGGTGAGATGAAAGCGATCACTATTCGAAGTGGTGTTACTTACGAGGGACCCTCGATTCCTACTAAAAAGGTAGTGGAACGAGAAACCGAGGAGACAACGGATAAGGAGCAATCTAATTTCCAAGGAAGTACCGCTCAAATCCCACCTTCGGTTACCCCCATTCCAACTTCGGAACCCGATGTTCCAAAGAATTTACCTAAGCCAAATATTCTATATCCTTCATGACGTAATGATCAAAAATCCTGTGACAAAGCTTCGAATCAAATGGAGAAGATCTTCCAAATCATTCAAGATTTGCGCTTCGACATAAGTTTCGCGGATGCTTTACTTTTGATGCCAAGATTTGCTCCTACACTTAAGAGTTTGCTCATGAATAAGTAAATGTTGCTTGAGTTGCTAGATTTCGTTGAACGAGAATCGCTCGGAGATGACTCCTCTAAAAAAGCTTCGAAAAGCTGGAGATACGGCAAGTTTTTTATTCCATGTGATTCTCCTAAAAATGGATGTGTGTCTACGCTTGGCCAATTCTTGCGTGAGCATAAATCTTATGCCCTTTCTATTTGGAAAAAAGATTTCTTTACCGAACTTACACTACTAGGATGGACTTTAGGAGCTTAGCAGAACGATAAATTACTCATCCTAAAGGAGAGCTGAAGACGGTTTTGTCAAAGTTTAGGAGTTTTCACTTTCCTTACAGATTATGTTGTTGTTGATTTTGATGCCGATCATCGCGTACCACTCATTTTACGGAAGTCCTTTTTGAGGACCGGTCGGCTTAAATTGATGTGTATGAGGATAACTTTTTTTAAGGGCGGGAATTGAAACAAATATTTTTTCATGTCAATGGCACGACAAAAACATCCTCAAAAAAGAATGTAATACGAGTCAAATTAAAATGTTTATGACACATCATAGGATAGTCTTTAAGAAGTTCACGACGACCCACTCTATTTGCTTGCCTCCATCAAGAAGATGGACAACTCGATGAAATTGAAATGCAGGAAGTAACGAATCTCACAGTGTAGAAAGCTAAAACGCCAAAACTCGTATCACACCCCTTGTTTTTTTTTTTGTAGAATTTTAAAGTTATTTGACAATGAGAGCATTTTTCATTCGCAAACAAACACTCAAGTTTCCTTCGGTTTTTACAATCACATCCACCTTTATGTCTATTGAGCCAAGAGATTCTTTCATATGGGGGACGAGCCAAGTTCGTACTTTTAGATAGAGGGAATTATACCAAAACCAAGAAAATCTGAGGATACAATCAGGAAGTGATAGTAGAACGGTTTTACCTTCGTGTGATTGATTTCTCCTATCCATCCAACGTTCACGTCTAACAACTCCAATCAGTGAGATTTTCGTGACTTTCTTAAAACCTTTTCGAATTTTTATGTCAATTTCCAACTCTACGTGACATAAACGCTTCTTTTTGATGAAGGTGTTTAGTGGACAACGAGTGCAAGGAATCTTATGATTCCAACCTTGATGAATGACGTTTAGTCACACTCTTTTGATTCTAATAATGTAACACCCAAGTTTTACAATATAGCAAGCGGGAGCCTAATCCTGTGGTATACTTCATGGGGAAAACAAACAAATCATAACAGAGAAAACGACCCAAAAGAGACGTTTATTCAAAAGATATGTTATCATTCATTTCAAATCAGAGTTTTACAAAGGCAGGTCCTAAAATCTAGTTACATACAATGTGAATGATAACAAGTTTAGCCATCTTCGAGTCCATGCCACTCTGTGCCGTATATTGCTCAATAACCTGAGATAAACATGCTAAAAAGTCAACACAAAGTTTGAGTGAAATTCATAGGTTTATTATAATAAAATTGAATGGCAAAATGCGATATTTAGGTTACGTTGATATACACCCTGTATTGAAAACATAATTTATTATTGCCATTAGCTCATGAATCCGAAGCCTTAGGGTATGGTGATACGTTATAGCCCCTGCGGGTACCTTTGCCAAAATACCCGCATGATTTCTAATGATGTGCAATTGGTTACACGTAACTGGGTACACCAACGGGGAGTCCAGCCCAAATAGATCTATTCACATCATTCGCGCTTACTACGGAGAGTAATTAACGGTTTCCTGATTAGGGACTTAAAGGAAAAAGCAGTTTCTTAGGTATAGTAAAATTGAAATAGCATACAGAAATATTGGCATTCATGTTTTCATAGCCTGTATCCCCCTCGCGGGTTTATTAAAACATTTCGTAATATTGAAATGTTAAGAGGCTATGAACTCACTGACACAGTTACAATGTATATGAAATGAATAGTAACGGATTCGTCATCCGGTCAACTGGGGTAAGATGTGTCCAAGTCGTAGTTGATTGAATATGTAACGATTTTACATTGATTTGGTTTTGATATTAAAATTATCATAACACGTTCGGGCCATCATAATTTAGGAAGTCATTCAGTATCACGTTTGTGGAGCTAGAGCAACTTTAAATCGTAAAACCCACAACTCAGACAGAGAAACGTAAATCCAAGATGGAAACTTCTTAATATGAGCTCCAAGTATTGTAGGTATGATATAGAGCCGGGACATAATTTTTGAAAGCAATTGATGATGAATGTTATAATGATTAGAACATAAGCTGTTTTAAGCATTTTATTCAATATCTAGATTTAAGCACGTCAAGGTTAATTAAAGTATTGTGTTCTGGTAATGTTTTAATGTCGTAATTTTTACTTTTTCAAAATGTTACATTTTTAAGACATTGTGGTTTTGGGAAAATTGAAGGTAGTCCCCCCTGGGTTTGTCATTTTTAGTCTTTGGTCCTTTTTCAACTTTTATTGATATATACCAAGTAAAACCTTTTACTTTGGAAAGTGACCATAAATGATCTTGAAGTTATACACTTTGATAAAATGACACTTTTAGTTTCTTATTAGTTATATAGTTTTGAAAATTACAGATATATACCCCTTGCATGGAATTATAATTACAAGAACATGTCCAAATAGCCCATGCAGCTTATTTTAACATTTCAATAGACATTTTAAAGGTTATAATAAACTCTAAACTAAGAAAATTATTAACATAACGCAGGTTTAAAATAAACGATTCGTTAAGCTCAGAAGTAAAGGGTCATATTAGGTTTTAAAAATTGAAAACGTGCGGGTTCATTTAAAATTTATCTTATGACTATAAAGCTTCTTATTTTAACATTATATAAGCTTATTAGGAATTGATTATAACAATAGTTTACAGTTTACTCATAGTTTAATTAAAAATGAAAATTAGGTTTCGGGTGTACGTTTGGATCAAAGCATTAAACTTGGGTTTTTGAGTTCAAAGCTTTTATATTTTGGATTTTAGCAGATCATATGAACATTATACGTTTTTAAAATCAGATCATAAGTTAGAGAACTGGTCTTGAGCTTATGGCTTGGAGACCGGGTCAGAATCGGGACTTTCAGCTTTGTGAGCCTAGAAAACCGGACTCCTGTCTTCGTTCTTAGTTTCTTTTGCTTCCTTATGAACTGAGCCTTATTTAGGATCACTCTATGATCTATTAGAGCAAAGGATTGCATCTATGTAAGGGTTAACGAGGAGGAAGTTGGGGTTGATGAAAAAATGAATAAATTAGGTTCCTATTATAGTCATATGATCCTTAAGGTTAAGGTATGCTTGAATTGGATGGGGAATGTGTAAAAGCTAGGTAGGGATGTGGAGAAGCTAGTAGATGTGGTGAATAAGCTAGGAAGTAGCTTTGGTGAGGTGTTTTGGTCTTGGTGATGTCGCGGCTGAAGTAAGCAAAAGAGAGGCCATGTGCTCTCAATTTTGACCAAGGAATGGTCTAAGTAGGTGACTAAGCTGCTTAAGGGATTCTAGAAGAGGTTCACATAAGTTATTTGCACTTGGAATGGTTTGAAATGGGTCAAAATTGATGGTGAAGGAGTTCGGGCTGTTTTGGGGTTCGACTAGGGTTTCATAAGTTTTCAAGCCTTTATTTCATGTATAAATGATTAAGGATAGTTAATATATGTAGCCAAGGTTTGATATAGGAAGGATTAGCAAAGATTAGCAATTGGTTTGGGTTAAAACGGATTAGAATTAAAGAAATGAGGTCACGGGTTTGATTAGGGCACGTTTAGGGTTTTCTTGACTTTCTTGGTTTATATTTTGCATACTCTTGATTAGGAATGATGGAATACAGATCCTAGGGCTTATATAAAGTATTATCAATGAAGTTTGGTCGTTGGTTTAAGTTAAAATAGGTTGAAATTGAAAGAATAAGCCGTGGCTTGGAATTAGGGCTCGTATTATACTTTTAGGGTTTTCTAGCTTTGTAATTTCGTGCATTGTGGAAGAAGGGTGGTTAATGATAGATAAAGGTTTTTAAACTCATTTTATGGGTTTAACAATTACTTTGGTTGGCTTACTTGAGAATGAGGGATGTCTGAAATGGTAAACAATGGGTCAAAATTATAATTATGGTACAATTAAGGTTTTCTGGATTCGTTTCTTGGATAATTGAGGTAGAATGATGAAATGATAATGGAATATGATTGAGAATGTTGTAATTTATGCTATTATAACTTATTTAAGTATTGTTTTAGGTTTACAATGGATAAAAATAAAGAAACGAGTCATGGTTTAGAAACTAGCTCGGTTTTAGGGTTTTAAATTAGGGTTTTGAGTATAAAAAGATGTATGAAAGCTTATGAATAGAACAATTAGGGTTTACATATTGTAAAATGAGTGTAGTAGCTTGTACATAAGTGGCGGTGAAGAAATTAGAATGAGAACATAGGTAAAACGGCTATTTTAGAGATCATGCTTAATGACTTGTATATTGAGCTTTTAGAGACTTGTACTTTGACTTGAAGAGATTTTATATTTCAAATGAGATGTTATATTGCTTGTACATTTGCTTTAGTACCTTGTACATTCATTTTAGATGTTAACCTTTCCATGAGATTAGGGTTTAGAGGTATAAGATAACGGTTTAAAGCCCGTTTTGATATAACGTTGTGAATGGTACATTATAGGAATAATGTACTTTGTAATAATGATATTATGATATTGACTTGACATGTTATGATGTTTGCTTGACATATATGAGGACAGGATTGTCATAGATAGGTTGCGTGAGCTTGTCTACTTTAGTTATGACATACTGAGATATTGATAATGCAAGTAATGTAATAAAGCGAAAAATTTCCCCGTACAATTATGATAATAGTAAAATAAGTTTTGCATTTGATGAAAATTCTTGGGTTGTTATAACATCGGATTTCAAGACGAATCTAAAAGACTAGGATTTACACAACACGTTAAGGGTATCGGTGTCATGAGTTTAGGGCAATATTGTAAATACTTTTGTGATATTATATGTGCTATAATAGTCACACACACTTGGAAACGTTGTGGTTCACACTACTTTTATTGAACGTCACTGATAGCTAAATATTTTTCATGATACTGTTAGTGAAACAGTAGTCATTAAACTCTTTTGCTCCTCGTAAATACTTTACTTAAACCTATAAACTCACCAACATTATATTAACATTTTAGCATGTTTTTCTCAGGTCCTCAATTGCATGGCTAGCATTTAGAGTTGCATTTCGGGAGTCTTTTACTGCATTACTTTGATCATTTGTTTATCTTTCGAACAATTTATTACTTTGTGGTAAATCTATTAAATGTACTTGATTGAAAACTCAGTTTATTTTAATGTAACAAGTGATCAACTTTTTAAAACGTCCATTTCGTGGTCGTTCTCTCGTACCTTGCATTGTGTATATTATGAAGTCACGCCCCGGTTACCTATTCCGCTGCGACCTATTTTGGGGTGTGACATCATGTATCTTCAAAATAAAACTATATTCTTTTTCTAATAAATATTCGGTTTATGACACTGTTGTGATACTCTCATTTGTAATACAACTCAGGGACTTAGGGGAAGTAAGAAGCTGAAGCCAAGAGCTTTGAACCTATACTTGGGCAATGGTCATCATGCAGCTGTTAAAGCTATTGGAACTTTTCATTTATGTCTCCCTAGTGGATTAGTGATTGTTTTGAACGATGCTCATTTTTCTCCCTCTATTAGTAGTGGTTATTTTAGTTTCTCGTTTGTATGACAATGGTTTTATTAATCGTTTTGAGAATAACATAATTTATGGTTCTAAAGATAACTTGTTTTATTTTCATGCTATTCGTCATGATGGTATTTATGAAATTGACTTGCATTATTCTAATACAAATGATAGTTCTGTTTTTGCTATAAGCAATAAAAAAGACAAGTTAAACTTAGACTATATTCTCTTGTGGCATTGTCGTCTTTGACACATTAA
>BQNB010184124.1:0-12337 GCA_026074375.1 Tanacetum coccineum
TAAGAACCCTTATATTGTTCTTGTTTGATCTAGCTCCTTGCTAGTGTTTTAATAAATCGCCGTTCAAAAAAAAAAAAATATAGTTCTATAGTTGTCATTTTATATTAAAATTATTAATAACTTGTTATGGGGTTCATGTGGATCATCTTCTAATAGAGAAAACAAAATTGGTTTTATGTCAAGCATATCACTACCTAATTTATTGTTTTATTTCTCAAAGTTAATACTTTTTGGACTCTTATAAGCAAGGACGGGACTAGGGGTTTCGTGGTATTACGAGATTTCGTAAAGTTTTGTTTTATACTGTTAACTAGTTTTAATCCATGTGCACGCACGGGGTTTGTACATTATGTTTTTTTTAAATGTATTTATAATTTTTAATTTTTCTGTTTTATAAGTTTTGAAAATTTAAAGGGTTATTTGTTTTTTTTAAAGTCATAATAAAATTTATAAATTTATAAATTTACACTTAACTTTATACAATTTATTTAAAATCAAACCACTAAAGTTTTATTAATTACCTCCTATTTTTTTCAAGTTTTTGTTTTTATAAATTTAACACATATATTTTTATGTGTTTTTTTTCTTTATCAGATTTCTCCACCAAAATAATGTCAATTTTAAAAGTATTTAAGCTTTTTAATTAAACATGTATTCAAAAATAATAAAAAATTATAGTTGCAATATATAAATATATGTTGTTTGTATTAACTTGATTAAATAAAACACTCACATCTATAATAAAATAAACACCGTCACGCAGCAACGCGCGATCAACTATGCTTGTTTTTACTATGATCATATTTTTTAAAGGATTTGCATATCAAAAAAAATGTGAACGTGAACACTTTGGCCTAGAGTGTTTTTTTATACAAGTCGTTGTCCACCCACAAGTTACTAATTCTTTTATCACTAACTAGTTTTAATCCCCGTGCATGCACGGGGCTTTGTACATTATGGGTTTTTTAAATATATATATAATTTTTATTTTTTCTGTTTTATAAGTTATGAAAGTTTAAGGGGTTACTTGTTTTTTTTTTAAGTTATTGTAAAATTTGTAAATTTATAAATTTACACTTAACTCTATATAATTTATTTAAAATTAAACCACTAAAGTTTTATTAATTACCTCCTTTTTTTCAAGTTTTTGTTTTTATAAATTTGACATATATATTTTTATATGTTTTTTTTCTTTATCAGATTTCTCCACCAAAATAATGCCAATTTTAAAAGTATTTAGGCTTTTTAATTAAACATGTATTCAAAAAGAATAAAAAATTATAGTTGCAATATATAAATATATGTTGTTTGTATTAACTTGATTAAAGAAAGTCTAACATGATGATGATATATTTCGATAGTTCTATAGTTGATCATTTTATATTAAAATTATTAATAACTTGTTATGGGGTTCATGTGGATCATCTTCTAATAGAGAAAACAAAATTGGTTTTATGTCACGCATATCACTACCTAATTTATTGTTTTATTTCTCAAAGTTAATACTTTTTGGACTCTTATAAGCAAGGACGGGACTAGGGTTTCGTGGTATTACGAGATTTCGTAAGGTTTTGTTTTATACTGTTAACTAGTTTTAATCCCCGTGCACGCACGGGGCTTGTACATTATGTTTTTTAAATGTATTTATAATTTTTTACTTTTTCTGTTTTATAAGTTATGAAAATTTAAAGGGTTATTTGTTTTTTTTAAAGTCATAATAAAATTTATAAATTTATAAATTTACACTTAACTTTATACAATTTATTTAAAATTAAACCACTAAAGTTTTATTAATTACCTCCTTTTTTTCAAGTTTTTGTTTTTATAAATTTGACATATATAATTATGTATATTTTTTTTCTTATCCAGATTTCTTCACCAAATAAGCAATTTTAACACCTGGTAGAGGGTATAAGACGGCTCATTTATATAGACACTACTAACCAAAGTCATCATAAAGAATAAAAAATCTTATCAGTTCTGCAAATATATACCCTATATGTATTGTTATTGTATAACTTAGAATTAAAGCGAAAAAGCTCAAACAAGATGATAGATTATATTTCGATAGATGCATAGTTGATCATATTACATATTAAAATTATTATAACTTGATTATGGGGTTCATGTGGATCATCTTCTAATAGAGAAAACAAAATTGGTTTTATGTCACGCATATCACTACCTAATTTATTGTTTTATTTTCTCAAAGGTTAATACTTTGACATCGTATCAAGCAAGGACGGACTAGGGTTTTCGTGGTATTACGATATTCTCGTAAAGGTTTTTGTTATTATACTGATTAAGTTTACTTTTAATCCCGCACACAACGTACGCACGGGCTTGTACAATATGTTTTTTTTAAATGTATTTATAAATTTTTACGTTTTTCTGTTTTTATACGTTATGAACTTTAAGGGGTTATTTTGTTTTTTTTTAAAGTCATAATATAAATTTATAAATTTATAAATTATACACTAACTATATACAACTTATTTTTAAATTAAACCACTAAAAGTTTTATTAAATTACCTCCTTTTTTTTCCAAATTTTGTTTTTATAAAGTTTGACACATATATTTTTTATGCGTTTTTTTTTCTTTATTCAGATTTCTCCACCCAAATAAATCCAATTTAAAAGTGTTTAAAGCTTTTTAATTAAACATGTATCAAAAAGAATAAAAAAAATTATAGTTGCAATATAGTAAAATATATGTTGTTTTGTATTAACTTGAATTAAAAGAAAGTCTAAACAATCTGAGCAAATAAATCCCTCTATTATTCCGATGTCGACGATAATTCATTAGTGTTTCTAAGGATCTCCTTTTCCAAATCCACCGCACCAGTCCCAGCACCCCTCCTTCCCGCGCTCTATGAGTCCTAATCGAATATTGCTACTACCATCCGTAACTAGAGCGCTGGTGATTGTTATAACCCCTTTGATTGAGATCATCACTTTTGATTCGATCCATCTAAACGAGTGTGTGAGGCAGATCCCTTTAACTTGGGACTTATAGGGCTTTTTTTCGATTTTTTAGGGTTTCGTTTCTGTCATTTTCTACAAATTCCATATTTTCAATTTTTCATTGTATCATAGGGTATCCTTAGAACAAAAGACGATGAAGTGGCTAAGATCTTCCAAACCCTTTTCCACCCCCAATCTATGTGTCGAATCTTCCTGAGGTGATTTTCCCAAAGATTTTTGTTTACATGCTTGCAAGAAATTATGGACACTTATTAGACTCGTTTATTCCATTATAAGAAATCCGAAAGATGGGAAAAGATTCTGTATATTTAGTTCGATTCATTAATTTTTTCTAACATGGAACAATTGGTAAGCATAAATCTTTGCACCTATTTGGATTGGTCGATTCAAAGTTCCATGCAAGACGTTGCCAGATATCATATAAGAAAAGCTCCTTGAAGATTAATAAAGCCTCGAAAGACAATGATGTAAATGAGCCCAAAAGAAAGAGTCACGTAACGGAAATTGATCACGTAAGAGCAGGTAAATCTTATACCTTCGTGCTGAAAAGCACATAATTCAATTTGAGAGCATTGACTGTGAATCCTGCGCCTTCAATTGTTTGGAGATTGATGAATGTCTTAATTCAAGAGAACTCTCTAAGACCTTGTTGGGTGGGTTAAAGAGTTTGCAAGTCTTTGTCGAATCTTAAGTAGTCCTAAAATGAATAAGGTTTTGACGAGATCAAACTCCAATATATGGGAGAACAATGATTTGTTGAATTTCCATGTCGTCTAAAATGAAGAATATATTTCAGGAAAATAGGGGGGATTGGATCGTGGGTTCTCCGGTTTTAAAACAAACTTCTAACCGAATTTCGTTCCTGAATGTTAGAATTATATGGTTTGAGATCGGCACAACACGGAAGATCGGACCATTCTTACAAACTTCTCCGACGAGCGCACTACTAGCTACATACAAAAAGTAACTAGATCTCTATATGGAAAAACAATTCTCTGTAATGAAAAACCAAAGCGCAATAGCCAAGAACATGAAGTGGTGCTACGCAGATTCATTGCACCCAAGATAGCAGATGTGCAGTGAAGACAATTGGTGTTCTCACACAGAAAAACAGCACAGTAGTGAAACCATTATGCGATCTAATCTTGCGGGGGAAGGGGATGGAGATCACACACTGCACAGAAAGGTGTTTTGCTGAATAAAACACACACACGAAGGGCGAGGGGGGGCCTCTAGTATCTTCTCTGTCTGTCATTATATCTCAGAGAGCGACACTATATCGGTACATTATACGAAATAAAAAACTAACAAGAGAGAGGGGGTGGGGGGGATGGGTTGCGCACACATGAAATGCGTGAGAGAGAGAGGCTAGGGTTGTGGGATAAGGGGGTTTGTTTATGTCGTTAGAACATACATCGGCTGGGGGGGGACTGAGTGCTGCGGGGGGAAGGGATGGTGGGGTAGGGAAGGGGGGGGGGTGGGGAGGGGGTGAGAGAGCGTGGGGGGGTGGGGGGTAGGTGAGCGCGCTCTATATTCTGCTAAAAAATGTGTAATATTGAGGGATGGGGGGACGTGAGTTAGGTTGGTAGACACACAATCTATATGGAGGATGATATGGGAGGCGTGCGTTTGAGGAATTATGTCGGTGGGAGAGTGAGGGGAAGGGGGGGAAGGGGGGGGGGGGTTTTTTAAGGTATTTTGGTAGGTGAAGAGTTTATTAGGTGGGTGATTTTTTATAGGAAATTGAGGGGTTTTTGTTGTTTGATAAGTAAGTTTAAACGACCATGAGAACCCGAGCATAAGGTAAGAGTTTGCTGAGATCATTGTAAATCTGTCACCTTCAGGATTCTGCCAGTCAAGTTGATCAGTGAGTGCCAAGTAACATTGTTTAAAGTTATACTCTAGCTCGATGTAGTTCTTGTGTTCGCCCTTTAGTAATTCGAAAGTTGGACCTTCGAGGTCAGCTTTTGTAATCTTATTTTACTAGAGACAATGTTTGGTAAAGTTGGTAAAATCAATAACTAAACCTATCATATCTTCATGCATGAGTTTGGTCTTTTCAACATTTACCATCTCATTGAACCAAGGCTGTTCAGGGGCAACATTCTCATTGGGTTCCTTATGCCATTCAGGATCAGGTGATTCAGGCATGGGAGATTGCTTAAACCATTTTGACTTGTCTTAACTTAGAGCAACATGATCTTGTGGATGTTCATCATCATTAACCACTTCATCAACAGCTGGTTCCTCATCCATTCCTGCCTCTTGATCAGGATCTTCAATTGTTTCTTTTGCTTTTATAGTTTTATTAGTTTTTAAAGATTTAGATGGGGTTATAGCTTTAGAGGAAGTAGGATGATCTTTGGTTTTCTTAGAGGAAGATGCATTATGATCCTTCCTTTTCTTCTTCTTGGAATCTTTATCAGCGTCTGCAGAAAGGTCCTTATCATGATCATCCCTTTATCTCTTTTTCTGAAATTGGTGATCTTCTAGCTGCTTATCCATGTCATCCTCATCCACACTTAGTGATACTGTAATGGAATCAAACAGAGCTTGATGTGCTGGATGTCTGTTGTATGCCTTGAATTCCCTCATAATTTTGTACAACTTGTCCTTTTGATCCTATATAGCAAGAGCTGCATTATTTATTAGTTTTGAGGAAACGCTAGGTCTTTTTTGCTGGGTAGCCTTCTCCTGTTTGATCTTACGAAAGTCAAGTACGTCTTTCGGTAATTCAATCTGCTTGAGACGAGCCTTGATAGATTTGTCAACAGCTTCTTGAATGTTAAAATTTAACATTGCATCAACCCGCCTTTCAAGTCTATATACTTTGTTCTCTAAAGATTTATCATTAACTTGAGATTCAGGGTTGTGCGAGTTCTTTCAAATTCTTTAAATCTTGCTTTGTTTTGGTTGTGTTGGTGGTGGTTGAGTAAGGGAACCTGTTGTTGTATCAAGAATTAGTGTCACGGTTGTATCAACTAGTAGAGGTCTTAGTACAGCTGGTTTAGCTTGTTTAACTGGAACATCCACCATCGATTTAACTTCAGGTTCAACTGGATCTTTTAAAATATCAAAAAGATTCACTTCTGCAGGTTCATTAATAAATTGATTAGTAAACTCAGTATAAGATAAATTCTAAGAAGAACTTATTCGAGTTGCTTCAGGCTTCTCTGGATGGGCTTCAGACATTTAAACATCAGCTTGTGCATCTCCTGCTGGTTCATTGTGTCCTTGATTAGCACCATGTTTTTCATCTCCACTCTGTTTCTCAGCTACTTGTTCTTCAGCCACTTGTTCATCGGTGTCCTTCTCAACATCTACTTTCTTGACATCATCAGCTTTCTCAATGACTTCATCTTCATCACTTAAGATGTCTTTAACTGCGAACTCAGAATTAGAACATAAGCTGCTGGAATCATCACTTGGCTCATCTGGAACCTCTAGAGTCACTCCAGCTCCCTCATTTGAGCTTTTAAGATTTAGCTCATCAGGAACCTTTAGAGTAATACCAGATCCTTCACCTGAGCCTCTGGGTCGAGGTGAATAAACAAATCATGTCTGCTTTCCTTTCTAGCTTTTTTCATATTTAACTTGAATTGCGCGGCTTCAGATAGAGTTTCTAATCCTTTCAACTTCTTTGTGTGATCAACTCCTTCTTCATTAGATTCTCTGCTAACTTCTTCATCAATGACTACACCAGTTGGTTTCCTTATAACTGGTGGTTCTTCATCAGTCTCTTCAGAATTTATATCCTCTAACACCTCTTCAGATTGAACCACTTCTTCAATCACTGTCTCTGATATTCTTCTTTTAGGAATACTAATTCTCTTGACAGCAATCTCAACCCCTTGTTTGGTAAGCAATCCTTTACCTCTGCCGGTAGCTTTGACAGGTGTAGATCCTTTAGTCTTTTCCAAGTACTCTGAATATTCAGCAAAAGCCTTTGTTATCCCATAAACTATGATCCAATACACAACAATAAGCGACCAATAATCACCAAACCATCCTTGATGGTACGAACCAAAGAAGAAAGAAAGAAAGAAAATAAGAGATGAATATTAGATTAGAGAAAAGAGTGTGGGAGGCTTACACTTACAACAATGAAAACCTACACCCTTCACCAAGTGTGGTGAAGGGATATTTATACCCTTTTGCCTTAAGTGAGGCGTATGGGCTTCTAAATGGGCCGGGATTGGCTTCTCGTAGGCTTTGAGCCCGATACATAGACAATATTAGTTTAATGTCCAAGCTCGTTAAACCCAACTAGCCTATTATAATACAAGACCTAGTTTGACTTTGTAAGACCGATAACATTCTTGTTTGACTTAATATAATTAAGGCTAACAATCTCCCCCAATGTTGGGGTCTCTTTCTTCAAGCTGCTCCGTACCACTGATGACATTCTTGTAGGAGTTTGCTTTGATTTATCATTGTCTCCCTTGACTTTGAAGACATGACTTTTGACGTTTATCCTTTTCCCTTTTTTGGTTTGGTCTTGTTTATAACGGCTTTGTTCATTCATGCTTTGTGATCTTGATTTCGAGCCTTTATCTTTTGACTTTGAATTCTTGAGATCGTTATCTTGCATCATCTCCTTGACTTGAATCATCTTGATTTGACTTCCTTGATCAACTTGTGCTCTTGACCAACATGCTCATACTTGTTACATTCTTGTTTGACATATGTGATTATAAGTCTAACAATCTCCCTAATTGATGATTCTTTATTTGACTTTGAGGCTCTTTGATGGTGGGGAAGATTAGAATCAACTATCTTGACGTTGAATGATTGACTTTGAAAGCTTGAGTATGAGCATGTGGTTTATGAATCCGACTTCGCTGGAATGAGGCTGCAACACCATCGTCTAAACCTGAAATAAGACAGTTAGCAATAAAAGATGAATATGGCTTTGTCATTCATCTTGAGTTCGGTTGCATTAACCTCCGGTTTCCCGTTTTATAGTATAAATACTATACCTGTGATCAGGTAGATTCAAAGAATCTCCTTGACAGGGTTTCCAGCTCAAAGGTAGGAATTCTATTGGATACTGATGATTCAGGATTCACCATGCTTGGCTAGTTTCTTCTTACCGGAGTTCTCAAGAGACACACGGTAAGAGTGAATCAGATAGTTACTATCTTTCTGATTAAGTCATCAATTCATTTACTGGACCAAAATCGATATCCAGTTAGCACAAGCTTGATTCATATAGAATCTTGCAAGTCACCTACCAAGAGCTTGTTTGATGTTGGCTCAAGCAGGATTTCCATCTTCACTGTGAATACTTAAGTATCACTCGGATGTTCTGGCAAGATCTCAAGGATAATGCGTAGGTCTGTATTTACCACTAGTGAACTTTATGGTTTCACAAGTGTATTTTGCAAATTGTGTCCTAATGAGATTTATAATTTGATCTCTCTTGGCTTTAGACTCGATTTGTGCACTTTTGGTTTTGAGTAATCGGATTAGGCTGGAGCAGTATGCACCTATTCGAATATTAAACAATCTGGAGTGTGGATGTCATAGATATGTTGTGTATCTCCGTGACAAATGAGACAAGTTTCCTTTTGAGAGAGAAACCCCGTAGGGTTGGGAAGGGTTGTGCATTGCTATCATGGGTCCATGATGTCGTCTTCCAATATCACATTCATCATTGTGATTTTGATAGATTATGTATTGACCCGGTTTCTGCCTAAGTTGTTTGGAGGGCTGCTTTGTTTTCACCCTTTATCCATACATTTCTTTTTCATTCTTCAACCCCTTCAATGCTTACCAAGACGTCATTACTAACACCTTGTTGTGATTGTTCCAGTGTTAGCTCAATCTTAGTCTGCATTTTTCCCTTATACACATTCTTCTCCATTCATACCTAAGGACTGCTATTTCTAACTTTGGGAGTGTCCTTGGGTAGATCCTCGGTTCTGTTGGATCTTATGACTTATACCTACATAACCACCTTATGACTTTCAAAATCGTCTGTGAATTTGATAGGTTGTCGGGTGTATGAGATCGAACCATAAAACCATTTTCATGACATTTTTATTTAAATACTCCCCCTACACATGTGCTCCGAGATTCGAAATTGTTTAGCACATGAAGGAAAGAGTTGCACTTAGAGTCTTAAAGATCACTTTTTTCCTATAATCAATTTTAATTACAATTTTCTCCCTCTTATTTTAAATATAAAAAACATTAGTATTTGAAATGCCAATTGATTAAAATTTATGACATGAAAAAATTCCATGGGGAGAAAAATTATACCATGATATTGCATGATTCAGATTCCGATTAGCTCCCCCTCTGAATTTGATTAATAAAATGACATTCTACGTACTGCAATTCTTTGAAAAATTATTTCGAGGAAGGGAGTTGTGGAACACCAATTTTAACAAATACCACTATTATGGGAAAAAGACCACAGTATATATTGTAGAAATTTTGAATTGAAAGTTCTTTTTGAAAAATTGTGTTCAAACGATTTTAAAACCATTGATAGAAGATTCTCTTTAGGATAGAGTAAGCGCCACTGAAGCGTACACTTCCCTATTACATCGGGACGAGTTTTTGCACTGAAATGTACATAAGTCATTCAGAGAAATTTAGAAATGACATGTTTTGAAAGTGTTTGAAAACTCTCGCTCGGACTCATTTTACACGCTTTGCTCACCGTGTCGATGTTAATCAACATTTCTAGGTACGTAAATGTTATCGATTCCAAGAGACATGTCGAGAAGATTCTTTTTGGTATTTTTGAAAAATTTGATTTTATATTTTGTTTTTCTAGGTTTTATATTTTTCTATTTTCTTTTTGTTGGTTTATATTTTTGTATTTTCTTTTTCAAAAATATTTTTCAAATCAAAATAGAGAGAGGAATTAAAAATATTTACAAATTGATGTTTGGAGGATCAAGCAGATTCAATGGCCAGAAACCCCCAGTTCATCTGGAGTCAAACTTCTCATTACCGAGTTGTACTGACAAGTGACTTAAAACCTATTTCCGATAGGCTTTAGTAAACAGGTCAGCTAACTGGTATTCAGTTCCGACAAAGAATAATTCAACAATACCCTTTTCAACCTGTTCCTTTATGAAGTGATATCTGACATCAATGTGCTTGGTACGGGAATGCTCTGGATGGATTGCACGAAGATGGCTATGCTCGCCTTTGAGTCACAATAACATAGGGTATTTTATCAAATGTGAAGCCATAATCTGTGAGTTAAGTTCTCAACCAGAGAACTTGAGCACTACTCGGCTTCTGCTATAGACATTGAAGTGCAGTCCTGCTTTTTGGCAGTCCTGCTGATAACTTATCACACCTAGGAAATTGTAGGCACCAGATGGCTTTTACGTGAATGAGACAGCCCGCTGATCCGAATCTGAAAAAGCAAGTTAGTTCGAAAAACCGGGTGTCCTTTCGAGGATACCAGAGACCCCTGTTATGGAGTCTTAAGTACGAAAGATCCGTTGAACCTCAGTGGGTTG
Source organism: Tanacetum coccineum (assembly GCA_026074375.1). Classification (NCBI taxonomy): domain Eukaryota; kingdom Viridiplantae; phylum Streptophyta; class Magnoliopsida; order Asterales; family Asteraceae; genus Tanacetum; species Tanacetum coccineum. The sequence continues at coordinate 10,473 of BQNB010184124.1, forward strand.
TTTCTCAGGTCGGTTTCGCTTGATCAGCGAGGCATATACAGGTTGCATGCACCAATATCGGGGCTCTTCTTGCTGTTAGGTACATGATGTGCTCGACCATACTACGATATTTCGTTTGGTCGACCGGAGTAGTCCACTCAAGTCTAGCATCAAGGTGTTTTGTAGCATTGTGTACCAATGCTATTCAATGAGGTCATTTACCATGCTTTTTAAGTTATCTCTTGAGCATATTAGCTTGTTTATAAAGAACCACGTGGGGATTGGGGGATCGAATTCTAAAAAAGAATTTCAGCTTCCCCCCATTCATAGACATATCAACTTGCTGTGCATTAGTTATCCAAATCGTTTTGAAAAGTTTTGGGTTTCGTAGAACCAAAAATTATGTCATCAAGTAAATTTGCACAAGCAGTATGGTCTTCCCATGTTTAGTTATGAACTAGAGTTGGTTCATTAAGAACCTTTGGAGAATCCGTGAGATACAGGAAGTTGGAAGTTTCATCATACCACGCTCTTGGTGCTTGTTTGAGGACCATATAATGATTTCTGGAGACCGGGAAACTTTGTCAGGGTGGATATGGGGTCAATCAAAGACATCTGGTTGTTTAGTACACTTCTTCCTTCAGCGGTCCGTTAAAGAAATGCTATGTTTTAACATCCATTTTGGTACACTGTAAATGAATTTGTGTGCAGCAAATTTACGCAATGGAATAATCTACGTCCAAAACCGAAGCAACTGGGCAAATGACCTCTTCGAAAATCAATCTTCTTTTGAGCATTATCCCTTGCCCACAAGACGGATTTGTTGCGAATGATAGTATTTTCCTATCACGTTTGTTTTTTCAGAGCCCACTTCTTTAAGTTTACTGAATTTTTTGTCAAGTTGGTCTGTCGGACTAATTCCATACATTAGTCGATTTTTTTTTTTCCCCCCCCCCAAAAAAAAAAAAAAATGTTGAAGTACTTCCTGCATTGGTTCAAATCCATGCAGGAAACAGCCTGGCTCTCTTTGATTGTTCTTTGGTTCGGTTCGGACTCACGGTGACGTGCGAACATTACACATTCGCCATCTGTTTCTAGCAGGCGTCTTGTCTAGTCTGATTGAGAAGGAATTACCAATTGCTTGTTCTATTGGATGATCTTTTTGTCCAACGTTATGCGGAAGGATGGTGTAGATAAAAAGTATGCATTTTTTACGAATCAACATGACGAGACGATGTATTCCCTTGTTCTTTTACCGGTGTACTAAAGATGTTGATAAATTCATCATCGTCAAATTGTGCATTTTCTATATTGGTTTCTGCTTAATTAATGTTCTCAGGTACAGTGACAGATTGTACTTGAGTTGGAGTTTGATGTGTTGAATGAATGTTCAATGGAGGTGGATCTGCAACATCAGTTGTTGTAGAATTGTGAGTTGTATTATGTTGTTGACGTTTATCGTGATTATCAGCAGCATGTACAGCGGAAGACTTTGACACAACAGGAGAAGTTCCATTGAGTAATTCACTAAACATCGGACTATATAGCAATTCCAGCTCATTTGACGTTGTTACTGTCTCAGCAACTTGAGGAACATTTTCTTGACTTTGTGGACCAAGACTTAAACTGTCTTGTTCAAGTACCGTTGTTGAACATTGTGGATCGGGGTCAGAACTGACGTGATCTAGCGCCATCTGAGGCAATTCGTCAAAGTTAACATGAATTGTTTCAACTATTATTCTTCTTCTCTTGTTAAATATCCTGTAAGCCTTTGACTGAGTAGAATACCCAACAAAAATACATGCATCACCTTTTTCCTTCATTTTATCAATATTTTCACCATCTCTGACGATGTAGCAAAGAGAACCAAAGATGTGAAAGAACTT
>BQNB010184125.1:0-12337 GCA_026074375.1 Tanacetum coccineum
TGACTTTCTTGGCTTATATTTTGCATACTCTTGATTATGAATGATGGAATACAAATCCTAGGGCTTATATAAAGTATTATAAATGAAGTTTGGTCATTGATTTAAGTTATAATGGGTTGAAATTGAGAAAACGGGTCAAAGTTACAATTAGGGCATAATTAGGGTTTATTCGTTTCTTGTATAATTGAAGTAGAATGATGAAATGATAATGGATTGTGATTGAGAATGTTGTAATTTTTGTTATTATAACTTATTCAAGTATTGGTTTAGGTTTACAATAGATAAAAATGAAGAAACGAGTCATGGTTTAGAAACTAGCTCGGTTTTAGGGTTTAGGGTTTTGAATTAGGGTTTTGAGTGCATAAAGATATATGAAAGTTTATGAATAGAATATTTAGGGTTTATATATTTTAGAATGAGTGTATTAGCTTGCTTAAGTGGTGGTGAAGAAATTAGAATGAAAACGGAGGTAAAACGGCTATTTTAGAGATCATGCTTAATGACTTGTACATTGAGCTTTTAGAGATTTGTACTTTGATTTGAAGAGATTTTATATTTCAAATGAGATATCATATTACTGGTACCTATGCTTTAGTAGCTTGTGCATTCACTTTAGGGGTTAACCCTTCCATGAGATTAAGGTTTAGGGCATCTGATAATGGTTTAAAGCCCGTTTTGATATGATGTTGCAAATGGTACCTTATAGGAATAATGTACCTTGTAATAATGATATTATGATATTGAATTGAAATGTTATGATGTTTTCTTGACATATATGAAGATAGGATTTCCATATGTAGGTTGTCCGAGTCCGTTAACTTGTTATGCAGGTTATATTGCATATTGAGATATTGGCAAAGTAATGTAATGTAATAAAGCGAAAAATTTCCCTGAAAAAGGTGAGTTCATATATAACTGATAGATTGTACATCATCTAACTTAATAGATGGATATTTACATTTATGAAAATTGTGGGTTGTTATAGTCTCCACTCCTTACAGAAATCTCGTCCCGAGATTTAATTGAACAAATAGATGAGGATATTTGGCACGAATTTCATCTTCACGTTCCCATGTAAACTCTGGTCCTCTTTTAGAGTTCCATCGTACTTTGATTATAGGAATATGAATTCGCTTAAGTTGCTTGATCTCACGATCCATTACTTCCACTGGTTCTTCTACAAAGTTAAGTTTTTCGTCGAGTTGAAGTTCTTTCATTGGAATAATGAGAGATTCGTCGAATAAGCACTTCTTGAGATTTGAAACGTGGAAAGTATTGTGGATACTACTAAGCTCTTTAGGAAGTTCTAGTTTGTACGCTACTTGGCCAATTCGTTCAAGGATTTTGAATGGTCTAATGTATTAGGGATTTAGCTTTCCTCGTATTCCGAATCGAAAGATACCCTTGCAAGGTGATATTTTCAACATAACACGATTGCCAACTTGAAATTCTAAATGCTTTCACCTTACATTGGCGTAACTTCTTTGTCGATCTCTTGCAGCTTGCAAGCGTTGACAAATTTGTACGATCTTTTCAGTGGTTTCTTGAATTATTTCTAGTCTTGTAAGTTGAGAATCTCCAACTTTGGCCCAGCAAACAGGTGATCTACACTTTCGTCCATAAAGTGCTTCGAATGGTGCTGTCTTGATACTGGCATGATAATTGTTATTGTACGAAAATTCTACCAATGGTAAATGTTTATCCCATCCTTTTCCAAAATCTATAACACAAGCTCGTAGCATGTCTTCAAGTGTTTGGATGGTTCTTTCACTTTGTCCATCGGTTTCAGGATGTTATGATGTACTCATGTCTAGTTGAGTACCCAAAGCATTTTGCAATGATTGCCAGAATCTGGATGTGAAGTGACTGTCACGATCCAAGATGATAGAGATTTGCACGCCATGTCGAGAGACTATTTCTTTGATGTATAACCTTGTAAAAGTTTCCATACTATCAGTCGCTCGAATGGGTATGAAATGAGCTTATTTGGTAAGACGATCGACAATGACCCAGATGGCATCATGTCCGGTTGAGGTTTTGGGTAGCTTTGTAACAAAATCCATTGTTATTCTTTCCGATCATCTTCACGTGCGACTCGTACTCCTCCTTAGACTTCGGGTCGGTTTAAAATATCGTCTGTATATATACGTTAACTAGCTTGTCTATATATGGCAATGCACACCGACTCATTACTCCATGAAAACCGCTGGTGCATTGGTTAACCCAAAAGGCATAGCCGTAAACTTCAACATGTCCATTACGCATCCTAAAAACAGTCTTAGCTACGTCATCCCCGTGCACCCTCCATTGGTGACATCACATACGAATTTTCTATCTCACTCTTCTTGAGATAATCTATGCACATTCCAAACTACCCACCTTTCTTCCTACCAAGCAATACAGACGCTTCCCACAACAAGTTACCATTCGAACCAACCCTCACCTTGCAACTCCTGCAATCATTCCAGACCTCTTGCCTTTCTAAAGACGTCAAACGACACGATGCCTCGAAATCGGCGTCGCTCCTTCGTACTAATTCATACGAATTACTATTCTACGACGAGGGGTTAAAACTACTATTCTTTAGGAACACTTAGAGGCTCACCATACTACAAAGGATAACACCATAATCTCAAACTAATCTTCCTTGGTACTCTACGAGACTGTATCTCTTTAGTACGAACGAATAATACCACGTACCACGACCCATTAATTAAAAGATTAAGAACCTTTGTACCAAAACCGATTTTTACCTAAGGAACTTTCCCTCATAACCTTATACCCAAGGTTATAAATAGCGTGAGCCTCAAGCTTTAGCGTGAGGCGTAGCGACATGGCGTTTTTAAGGCGTGACTTAAGGCGGCAAAAAATATTTATAGATTTATAGATTATATCATAGTTTAGAATAATATGAGTAGTAAATGCTATTAAATTCAAGCATCAATCCAAAATATTAGTAAATCCAAGCATAGATCTCAAATTTTAGAAAATCCCTTAAACACTTCAAAAAAACTCGCCACGCTATGCGCTATAGCGCGCTTTATCACGCTATATGACGCTATATTGCACGCCACGCCTAGAGACGACGCCTTGACCTGTTTCGTAACGTGGAGGCCACGCTTCGCGCTATGGCGACGCTATGGCGCCGCTATAGCGCGCTATTTAGAACCCTGCTTATACCAATCATTTTAAAATAATAGAATCACATTAGTTAATAATGCAAATAATTTTAAGTGTAAAAATAAATTTAAATAAAATTTTCATAAACTTATTTTAATTATGGTTTTCATAAAAGAAATCAAAAGATGATTTTGAAAAAAAACGTGTTGCATTTTATTTATATAATTTATTTAAAAAAAAGTTTTTAACACCTAAACAATATGGTATCAACTACAATAAACTTACTTTCAAATGGAATTTATGACTCACAACAAAAAAAATCATGATAGCAAAATAGACTTCAAAATACCTTAAGAATTCCAATACCAAAATATTAATTTACTTGAAAACGAACACGACAAGAACTCTTACAAACCAAACAACCATAAGGACTCATCCATACCAACGGTCTTAGAACCAAACCAAAAAGTATCGTCACCTTTAGACAAAGGAAAACAATCAAAACGCCAAACGGAGAACATAGAACACCAGTTCTATGATAACACCCTAGAATACCAACACGAGCATTGGATATCTCAACGAACAACGAGCTAACAAACCAGCTTAAGAATCGCGATGACAATACCAACAGGTATCCGATGTATCCGCAAACGATAGATAAAAGGGAACCTTACCATCTACGCAACCCAACCTAATATAATGGCCCAATCGGTTAAGAGAGTAATTCTCTAACCACACAACCATCCTTACAGGATCTCACATCACATCTACACTACCATATACACAACTATCCAGACTTACATCCTTACATAATATATACAAGCAACAATGATCAATGCAATCAAAGTCACAAGTCCACGTGTGTGTTGCCTTTATAATTATGTTCACGACCATAATTATAATTGCACCTTTTTTACACGTATACTTACTTCCAAGACCACACATCTCAATGATAACACACATCTACCACATAGCACTTAATAATAATCCAAATATAACTCAAACATGATAATCCATCTAACGAACCATAAAATCCCAATCGACTAAACGAAACAGAAGTCACATCGCGACCCAAAATATAAAAGCAATCCTCGATTATAGCAACGCATCGAGGTAGGAAACGAAATAAACTTATGTTGGGCCTCGCTTGGGTTTGACTTTTCTCTCTCAAAAGTCACCCAACTTCGCGGGTCCATTGAGGTAAACAATCTCCCAACGATATCTCCTAAGGGTAGGGGAAGACATGACTAAAAGAATAACAAAGGGGTATATACTATTAGATCCCCATAATGAAAAAGTATATATTTCATATTATATCTAGTAAATTCAAAAATAAAGAATTCAAGCTTATAGATAGCGGGAACATACAGTATATACGTACACAAACACTTACGCCCTAAATGCATCTACTTCCAGGACTCCTAGGTTATAGTCTAGGTTCAACCACCTAATTCTCTATAACCTTGGCTCTGAATACCAATCTGTCACACCCCGCCAAGGCAGAAACGCGAGGCATAACATGAAAGATATTAACATAGCACATGGTATCTTTATAGAGGAATCGTAAATAGTGTAATAAATGCAAAGACACAACTGCATGATAACATCCAACAAAAAAACCAACGACCAAATATGAATGATAATGATTACCATCCATACAAGTCTTATAATATCAAAACAAAGTCTAGAAATCAAATCAACATATTGCTCAAATAAAACGGCATAGCAAAATCATAGATCTTCAACTTGCATCTATGGTCTCACTAGCAACTCTCCTAACATCAATTTTGATCACCTGAGTTACCTGAAAACGATGCTAAAACACGTCAACACTAGGTTGGTGAGATGCCATAGGTTTTAGACACCAACCTCAAAACATTTCAAAACAATTCCAACATTACTGTGATAAAGATAAACAGTTGCTGACATTATCATGAACATCACATACTACCAAATCAATCAGCCTCAGTACAACACAATTCAAATCAATAAAGCTCAAACAAAAATAGCTCAACTCAAAAAAATTAGCTGGCTCAACCCACAGGGGCAGGAACGATCACGACGTAAGAAGCCTACCCGCTCTACTTGTCATTCAATTCAACACATTGCTAGTAATAGCCACACATCACATCATTTTTTAAGCTCAAACCCATCAAATATCACAGAATAAAAACATCACAACTCCAAACATCGTTACCACCCCCAATGTAAAATCTAGAAAAGATATGGGCATATGACACTCACCTGTTGCGCACTACAAGCCAATTTTCAAAGCTCCTTCCTTAACAACATACAACAATAAAAGCTCATGTTACCAACGTAAGCTAAACGCTACTCAATATAACAACCCTAATGATGGACTAATAACATCTATACTATATGTAAAGACTCTCTAGACCTATCATTTTATTTCTTCAATATAATACTTTTAATTTACTTTCTACTTCATTTAAACACTTACTACTTTCTGCTCAAAATGCAAATTTTTACCATCTCTGCACGACTTAAACCCTTACCAAAATGCATCCACATTTCCTTTCCCACAAAATTCACAACATGACCCAACATAGTGTATACAAATACTCATCAGAAGCCCTGCATTCAATGTCAACCCATAAGTATAACCTGTGAAAAATCAAACTTACAAACTGGTCAATTTCGGGTCTGACTGCACACCAAAACGTTTCGACTTAAAAACCCAACTTAAAATTAGTTTTAGCCTTAGCCCTTTTGGGGTTTCTTAATAGACATATAAAAGTTACTTTCTGTAGAAGGGATTAATTTAAAACACTTCTTAAGTAGGGTTTTCACCTCACTTAAGTTGACTCAAAATTCGTCTGAAACACGAGTTTTGACAACGAATCTTGTAACCCTTATTTAATTGACTTCCCGACTTCAAAAACTGTTGAGGCCGGATTTTTTGAAAAGAAGATTCGAAAATCTACATTTTAAAAAACAGAATTATGTCGTTTGCATTCTCCATCATGGAGATATTCGCCCAACAATCTGACCTAAATTCTGCTCATTAATTAAACACCAAAACGAAGCGCAAAATTCAAGCCCTAAATCCATCATATAAAACTCATAACCACTTACAATTATGAACCCTAATCATTAATTCACCGTTAATTACAGTAGACTAAACCCCAATTAAATTTTATGATAAAACTTAATCCATCATGTTTAGATTACATAAATTAACATGATAACTAAAAAGATTAAACTAGGAATAGAATGATTACCTTAACAACTTGATAAAAAAACTCTTTTTTTCTTTCTCTTGAGGATTCGGTCGACCAAGGAGAAGGGGGAGAAAAAAAGTCTGTATTTTCTAATCCTTGGTTTGCTTATATATGCCTAATGGATAACCCCTTTCTACAAGTTTGAGCCCAACTTGAACTTCTTTTCCTTTTTTTTTACTATTCTCGTTTTTACTATTCATTCATAAATAATAATTTTTTTTATTTTCTTTATTATTTACTAAAAGAACTAGAAATTTGATAATTTATAATTAACTCGTACTTGTACCTGTAAGAAAAATGTTATTTTTATTTACCAATGCATCATTTGTAAAAATATATGATTTAAGTTTTTATTATATATGAAAAGTTTACCAAAAATCTCATATTTTAACAACCACATTTCTTTCACAAATACACGCTTCACATTTTAATCCATCACCTAGACAACCACTTATTAACCAAAACAATTCTTTCCAAAATAACAATTCAATTCCATATCACTATAAGTTGATTAAAAATGAAATTTTCTCCATCAAATAACTCATTACTCTAACTTAACCTCTAAAATATAAACATACTTAAATTACAAACACAAAAATTAGCGTATAACTTATAAATACTTAACACATTTACACAAAAACGCTAAAACTCTCAATAACCATTTCCTCGACACTCAAAAGTGCACGAAATGAACTCAACAAAATTTTAACACAAATCCAATCCACCCCCGCCTCCACCACTCGCCCTCCCACTATTCCTCCACACTAAAAAATGAGAAGATCACCCAATGGATTGATTATCCAATCTCACATAATCCACACAAACCACATATAAAGCACTCTAACACAAAAAATACACATAAACCGTACTTGCCACATACACATATTCAACACTAATGGTTTGACTAACCACTCAAGGCACAGTTGTGACATTATCCCACCTTGAGAAGGAATCTTGCCCGAGATGTTAACTACTCGAGGCTATATCACTATCGACGACAACTGAGACACTAAGACCTAATTGTGATCCTTGCGATCCCAGAGTAAACTCAGGGCCAACCTTCGAAATCCACGAAAATGTAACTAACACAATCTTACCTACGCTATAAACACTTGACCTCTCGTTTCTACAAACTTAACGGTACTTAACAAACAAAGAGTCCTTGCAACCTTAATCTCAACAACTTCACAAACCGCAACCAAATGCTTACTGACTTTTCTTCTACCCTCCCAAGGGTTGCAATTAGCAACACAATAACCCCGAAACGACAAGACACATCACAAATGAACCCTCACTCTTCATCCGAGAAAACTCGTCAAAACCTTAGGTTGTGTAACAACGTCATTTACAACCCGGTCTCCCAACTCATCAAACAAGAAACTGTCTGAAACCACATATATAAGTTGTTACAAAACCTAAGTTTTTAAAGAATCTCTCGACTTCGATTATTAATCATCAAATAACTTTAACCAAAATCACAACACATCTAAGGGCATAGTTAAGGTCAATAAGAAACCAATACGTACCCAACATCAATTAAAACTCCATGAACTCTTTCTCAACTAACAAGTTTGATACTTAGTTTACCAAGTCGAATCTTAACTGCAATGAACATTAATAGAACTCTAATAGTGCTTTATCAAAACCATAAATGTCGAATTGACACACTAAAACATGTCATGCACACTCCTCAACTCCTTGGTAATATCAACCAATAACCATTTCAAAAATCTCAAATTGACCTTCTTACTTGGTTATCAACGTTACCATACTTTTCGAAAATCATACACCCTCAAACTGAAATAACTCTAAGTATCCTCAATTACCAGCCTCAATCTAACAGTTAAACCTTAGACTAGGATAATTCTTGAACAAACTCGGTTATTCAATCTTGATGTCGATATTTACAACCCTAAAAACGGTAACCTACATCCTTTCCACACAAGCATGCAAGTAAATCAACAACTCAAACCCGAAAGATAATCCCCACTTTAGGGAAAAAACACATCTCACGAAAGAATAAGTATCCCACTATCTCTAACATCCACAATACATGACCAGCATAAGCTAGAAATGTGGTGACTTTAAGTCAGTCCATTGACTACACCCAATCGCAATGTATCCACTACTCAAACTCGGTAAACTTGACAATATCATCTTTAGTTATCCTTCCTCACTTCTACTCGATAACTCATGTTGTAGCAACAATCTTGAAGACCCTTGAGACTCAACAACCCTATCGAATACGCTAATACTTGTAACCGCAACTACTAAGATTTTTCTTCATACTCCGACCACCAAATTGAAAACCTAAGACCACACTAAGTTTCATCCGCTTCAGGATGATGAATACTTTATCGTATACTCCACTTCCAATAAGCCAATATGAAACCACTCACCACCTTTTTCACACTCGTTTGGCCCGCCACACAACATCTTATGTTGACACCGTTCTTTGCTTTGGACATCTGTGAGTTTCCACCACCAACATCCTTTTTCTTCGATCATAGCTTGGATCTTCATACGTCAATTCCAACTCCTTCTTGGTTCACTCTTTTTCCTACTCCAAGATTCAACAACCACATTTTTCCTTTCCCAAATATGGTACATGGCTTGAAACCATACTCACTAATAAACTTCATCCATCGAGCTCTGCCATCATGTACAATCGCATCTGATTGAAAGTGTGTTTGAAACGTTCATGATCCATATAGATCACTCTCCACGTCTCATTCACTTAATGCCTCTAGCATTATAGTGCAAAACCTATCACGTTAGTCATATAATCCTTTATAAGATCCTTCAGTTGTCGCGACGTACAAGCATTTACACTTCTCCCTTTTTCCAAACATGCATCCAAATCCGTTACTTCGTGCTCATATTATATACTACGAAATTATTTGCTCCTTCCGGCAATGCCAAGATCGGCTCATTACCCATTTGATTCCTTCCACATCTAGATAGCTTCCACGTTGTTGGAAAACTTCATGTACATCTTCTCTTCCTTCAGTGTCTCCACGATCATCTTCACGTGCGACTCGTACTCCTCCTTAGACTTCGGGTCGGTTTAAAATATCGTCCGAATATATACGTTAACTAGCTTGTCTATATACGGCCATGCACACCCGCACAATAACTCTATGAAAACCGCTATGCATTGGATAACCCAAAAGTGAATAGCCGTAAACTTGAACGTTCCCATTACGCATCCTAAAAACAATCATAGCTACGTCCCATCCCGTTCACCCTCCATTGTGGACATTACATCCGAATTTTCTATCTCCCTCACACGCGATAATCTATGCACATTTCAAACTACTCACCTTTCTTCCTACCAAGCAATACAGACGCTTCCCACAACTAAAAGGTACTAAATCAAAAGTAAAACAAAAACTCTCCAATTCCAACTTGGGATTTCGAATAATTCCATTCGCTTCGCTACTATTAGTCGCACCACTCAGAAGATATGACCTACCATCAACTCTAGAATCCACCGCCATAAGCCAAATAGCTAACTCCACAATGCACACAATTTGTAAGGACCCAAAAATCACACAATCCCAAAAGTAGAAACAACCGAATATAAATATCGACATAACGAACGAACTTTAGACCTAACAAACGCATCAATGATGCTAGAGACACCCAATGAATAATATCACGTACCACGACCCATTAATTAAAAGATTAAGAACCTTTGTACTAAAACCGACTTTTTACCCAAAGAAACTTTCCCTCATAACCTTATACCAATCATTTTAAAGCAATAGAATCACCTTAGTTAGTAATGCTAATAATTTTAAGTGTAAAAAAAAAATTTAAATAAAATTTTCATAAACTTATTTTAATTATGATTTTATAAAAGAAATTAAAAGATGGTTAAAACAAATGTGTTGCATTTTATTTATATAATTTATTTTCAAAAGAAGTTTTTTTTGTTGGATGTTATCATGACACGTTGTGTCTTTGCATTTATTACACTATTTAGTATTCCTCTATAAAGATACCATGTGCTATGTTAATATCTTTTATGCTATGCCTCGCGTTTTTGCCTTGGCGGGGTGTGACACGAGTAGTGCTAGATAGTTGTGATATAAGTAGTGTTGTGAAGAAGTCTTGAAGTTGTGAAGAAGTCGTAAAGTTGTGAAGTCGTGAAGTTGTGTTGTGATAGATTGGTTCTAGTTCTCCTTGATGTTGTTGGAACATAAGGATGTCGTTACGAAGTTTTGCGGTCCTTCTCAATGGAAATAATTGAGCAAGGAAACGAGTAGTAAGATCCTCCCAAGTGGAGATGGATCCTGCTGGAAGATGTTCAAGCCAATTGCTAGCTTGATCGCGGAGGGAAAATTAAAATAAACACAGGCACGTTCTTTTCCTATTGTCACCATTAAGGTCAAGTGATTCCACTAGTTTTAGGATGCTTTGATTCGGGAAGATCTTCAATACCAAATTGACAACTGGTAATCAAAGGTCAGAAGACGTGAGATCATGCCGTACCCCAGGTTTACCAAGATAATCATTCATTACTTCCTTTCTAAACATAACTCCATATCCAAGAGACAATGATCACTTTACAATACATCTGAGGATGATGGGGTATTGGGGAGGTTGAAGTTCATCAGCAAAGAAGTTCATCTGAGGATGATGGGGTATTTGGAATAGACAAGCCTATTCAAATATTTTTGTGACTGATGATATCCAAAACTCTGAAGCTTACAAGACGCTCATTGCCATATCCACCGGTTTAATTCTTCCAAAGAAAGGAAGAGGCAAATGATGCAGGTCTCGTAAAGACTTCAGAGGAAGTTTTACAATCCCCTAGGCAAAGTACCTAACCGTTGTAGTGTAGTAAGGTAAGACTCGGGGGTTGTTATCGTTCTCTAGGGGAATAGGTTAGGAAGGCTCGAACATAATCAAACCGAGGTCTATGGGGTTGAGAGAAGATTATTTTTTGTATTTTTATATTTTATGAAAGCAGGTAAAAATCATTGATTAGAGAGGTTTGGTTGGTTTTATCTAATTAAACTAAATATTAATCTAAACTACTGCTGATAAATATATGATAAACGAACGTATTTACTTAATCATGCACTACTCCTCAGATTGCTTATCCTAATCCTATTGCTTTGTCACACTTGTGATGATCTGTGTAAGTATTTCCTAAGTCATGAACGAATTACACGAACCCGTCGTTTACGTAATATTCCGTTAAGGCAACGCACAAGTAAGGTAGTATGAAGACTATTACAAGGCCCCTAAGAGTATATTAAATGCAATTGAAATATCTTAAGAGAGATCAACCATATTAGGGATAACGCAGTATGAAGACTGTTCTCTAGACGTCTATGCTAATTTAATATCTTATGGCTAGTTTTCTAAAGCCTAACGCGCAAATCATCACAAGAAGCAACATTAAAATGATCTACAATCTAAGTTTCATGCAATCATAAGTAAATACTAAAGGATATAGCCTAGCATATTAAAGACATATTAAGTGATTAAGGATAGATGAACTTCACTTAATTAAAGCATGGATTAAAGACTACAACAGGGTTTTGAAGCCCTAAAAACAGCATAAAAGCTATTGTTCCAGGAATTCTTGTACAAATCTTGGATACATTAAAATTTTGCCAGACAAATTATCCATGTTTGATTTGTAGCCAAACAGATAATTGCAGATGCCATAGTACTACTAAACTCATTCCATGTAGAATAGTATGAATCATAAATTTCCATTGTTGGGAGAAGAATGGCTTATAGAAAGTTAGTTTTTATGAAACTTTCTCATACCCCATCAATGCAAGTTGTTCAAAGATGGTAAAATTTGGTAAACAATCAATGCCTTCCTCATCTTCTAGTTTAAGATCTCTTCTCACAGATGCGTCAGATATAATTATCTTCTTGCCATCTACTAGGGCATGCAACTGTACTTCCCCATTGATAGTTTTGACCACGCCAGTAGACTAGAATTGTTC
>BQNB010184126.1:0-12337 GCA_026074375.1 Tanacetum coccineum
GACCTGCCTTTGTAAAACTCTGGTTTTAAATGAATGATAACGTATCTTTTGAAAAAACGTCTCTTTTAAGTCGTTTTCTATGTGTACTATGAAGTAATACCCCAGATTAGCTTTCGCTGCTATATGTAAAAATGGGGGTGTTACAATAAGACCAAAAACATACCTAGGAAAACGTGCTTAAAAGACCAAAAACATACCAAAAATATACATTGTATTTGTGTGTTTTGCATTTGTGTTGTGCAGGAAACGGATATCTAAGAAAAGGATAAAAACGAAGCCAAAACGGACAAAACCGAGCACGGGAATGGAAAGGTCGTGAAAAGTCAAAGTCAGCAAAAGTCAAAATCAAAGTCAACACCAAAAAGTCAAAGTCAAAGATGAAGCCAAAAATGAAGAAATCTTAAATGGACCAACCCGCACCTATTTAATGGGTCGGGTCAGCCCATTAAGACATCATTTATAAAACTTATAAGTTTTATGGTCCAAAAACCCTTAAAAGTCCAAAACCCATAAACCAGCCCAAATATAAGCCCAACACACACTTAACATTGTTATCCATACACCCTTAACCCTCCCTTACACCGTTAGTCCTCAAGGACTAACATTGTTAGTCCAAAAGGACTAACGGTGCAAACATATAACAAAAACAGGGGATTAACCCCGTTAAATATCAAAAACACTGTATATCATCCCCAAATCCCGTTTCCCGCCACCCATCCCTTTCACCTGTCACTTGTCACTCCCTACTTCCCAAACGAACCCACAATTAAAAACCCACCACATAAACAAAACATGCAACATTGGCCATATCTCTAAACAACACCATTCGTTAAGGAATGAAGACAAAGAATGGATGGCCATGATTAATGGACTTGGTGAGCACTAAAAATGAAGGGCTTTGATGAACTTTAGGACTTACTCACACAACAAGCACACCTCCTGGCTCACTCACAGAAGTAGCACAAGTGAAGACCCAAGACTTTGAATTTTCTTATATAAATATGGCACTTTGTAAGCCTTTGGGGCATCTAGTTTTTTTAACAACTTATCTTAGTTTAAAATTTAGTTTATTGTACTTTTTATTCTAGTCTTGTAATGTTTTTAAAAGTTAATAAAATTTGAGGTTTATAAGTTTTAAAAGTTCTGTGTTTTTAAGTTACTATTTCATTGATATTAAAAGTGTTTTATAAGCTCTTATTTACTCTTAAGCTGTTTGCTTAAACACTACAAGTTTCTCTATAACTATTAGTGTTTAAGCCATTTTTACCAAAATTCACTCAAAAATCTCATTTGGAAGATAAGCCAGAAAAGGAAGGGTTTATGGGTTTTACTAGCTTGTCTTTGACAAGCTAGAGCTTGTAGATCAGCTTATTATAAGCACTTTTTGCCCTGTTTAGAGCAAGGGCTTTTGTAAGTTCTCATTTTCAAGTTTTAAAGCTTATTTACTGTTTTGCTTATTTCTTTGCTTATTAATGCTTATTTCTTTGCTTATTTATGCTTATTATTGAGGTTTAATGCTTATTTATGCTTGCTTATAGCCTAGAAATTATTTAGTTAAGTTTTAGTTTAAAACTGTCTTAAATAGTGTAAACTGCTTACTTGGTTTGCTTATTTTCTAGTGCTTATTTATTGTAGGAATTTGCTTATTATTGCTTAATATTCATTGTTATTAATCTATCTTTAAAAACCTTAGCTTATATCAGTCTTTTTCAAGCTTAAAATGGAATTTGGATTTTTTAAAGGGGTGTTTGGGTTAAGGTTCAAAATGGGTCAAAACAAGCTCTGATGTGAAAATGGTTTTGTCATTATCTAACTTCACAAGTTTGTTTTAAGTTCTTTAATCACATTTCCAAAAAAGTTTTTTAAGGTTTTAAAACTTAGTTTTAAAGTTTTTTGTATGCATGTTTTGAATCTGAGGTCCTTAAGCTTTCTAAATCAGCTTATTTGTTTAGATTTGATTAAAGTGCTTGTTGTTGTCATTTCATTCTTGTTTTTAAGTATAATATGCAGTAGTATAGGAGATAGTTAAGTGTGCAATTTCCATTTGTTTTATAAATCTATCTGTCAAATCAGTTTAAGTTATAAAAAGTCCTATTTTCAATCTAAAAATTATATAAGTTAAAAGTTGTTTTAAGGTCTGAAATCTCTTGCATTAGTAGTTTGTAGTCCATAATTCATATGTTTTAGCTTATTTTGTACTTTAAACTTATTTTACTAGCTTATTAATAGGGGCTGCAAAAATGTAATGTTCTCTTGTAAGAAAAACCAAAATTGTGCAATCTGGTGTGAACAAACCATTTTCCATAAGCTTATAATGGCTCAATGATTTCAACTTACTTTTTCTTTGTGGATTAGTGTTGCTTATAGCATAAGTTTTTAGTTGGTACAACCCACTAAGCATAAGGATCATTTCTCTGCTTTAAAAATAATTAGAAAGTGGCCCTAGGCTGTTTGGTCACCAGTTTTGGCCAAATAGCTTAATTGCTTATTTGAGCTTATTGGCAATTTAGATTTGCTTCATTTAGGTTTAGTCTTGCTTATTAGGTTAGTTTTAAGCCATTGTAGCTTATTTGACTTAGGATTAGAGCTTATTTAAGCTTATGAGCATTTGTGGTTTAGAACCTAAGTTTAAAAGCCTCTTAGGAAATTCTGTCCTTTAAGCTTAGTTTAGCTTATTTTACTTTGTTTATTTTAATTCCTAGGTGCTTATTAGGGTTAGGGTATAATCTCTTTTTAGCTTATTTGTTGTTATAAGTGCTTATTTAGCCTAAAAAAAGCCAACAATTAGCCTTTTGTAGACTTAGTGTAAAAAGCCATTCTGTCACCTTTTAGCTTATTTATGTGCTTATTTGTGCTTTTTAGAAAAGTTGCTTTTATAAAAAGTCCTTATTTTTAGCTTATCTAAAAAGTTGTTTAAAATTTTTTTGCAAAAAAAAATATGTTGGGAGTTGAGGGAAATCAAGGGTGAGCAAGGCTCGAACCCCTGACCTCAACCTCACTCAACCAACATATTTAACACAACACACACCACCACTCGTGCCCTTGGGTCTTTTCCGTTTTTATTTGCACACATTAATCTTTTAACCCCTTTTTTAGTCAGTTTTAGCTATAAGCCTTTCTTGGCTTATTTCCGGCTAATTGTGATAAGCTAGTTTCTCCGTTTTATTTTTCTTAAATCCAGCATTGTTCAAAGGACTTTTCTTATTTTTTTCAGAATTTTCCAAATTAGTTTAGTATTTTTTATTAATTTTTAGATTAAATCCGTTTTTAAATCATAATAAAAAATAAAAAAGTAAAAAAAATATAATTCTTTTTTTTGAAATTTTCTTTTATCATTTAGGACTTATAAAAATTAATTTTGCTTTCATAGGGTTAAATTTGTAGAATTTGTTTTTTTAAAGAACGGGATTTGAATCCCGTTAACGTTTTTCGTGTTTAGGCTTTAATTGCTTTCGTTTTTAGTTTTTTACTTGTTTGTGTATTTTATTTGTAGAAATAGAAAACCTAATCAAATTTGTGATTATTCAAGCATTATTCCACACACATTACCTCGATTTTCCATTCGCACCTCGTCGGGACATGACCCGGGAAGGGTTTTAGGATTTTGCTTTGGTCAAAAGTGATTATCCTTTCAAAAAGCCTTACGGAATTCTTTCTCTCTTTTATTGATCTTATCCTTATTATATATTTATATTATATTTATATATATAAGTGGGGTAATCAATTTTTTTGGCGCTGCTATCGGGGAGGTTGTTGATACTTATTAAGTTCGTTTGAGAGTAGTGTTTGATAGAACCTTCTCCCTTGAAGTTTATTGCTTTTTATTTTGTGAATAATATAAAATACAAAAAAAATACAAAAATATTTTTATTTTCTTGATTTCTTTTTCATTATATAAAAGCACAAAAATCATTATAAATATTTTTCCTAAAGTATTTACAATACCAAAAAAATTGAAAAACCAACAAAACAAATCGTGTTGTTAATCGTTATAATCGGCTCACCTTTGAGTTACAAACTATAAGGGGGGTATAAGGATAGGGCTTTTGATCCAAGTGAACATCGCACAAAAGGAAGAACGCTTTTAAATCGCTTCGGCGTGCTAATTCCTTCCGCTCTCTTGTGCGTTTAATTTAAAGAGCTACCGTGGACTTTTAACTTCCGATTACCAAAAATATTGTGTTTTATTATAATTATGTGCTTGCGCATCGTCACAAACCCGTACCGTCCTCAACACAGTCCCACCGAATATTGAACCATTTAATCTTGAAGAACCTATTGAAAATAAAGCTCCTCCTATAGTTACAATGGCCGATCAACGTACTATGGCGTAATTGCTCTAAGCACCCACCGAGGGTTACGAGGATGCAATCGTTGTTCCCGCAATCATCGCGGACAACTTTGAGCTTAAGCATGGTTTGCTCACTCTTGTGCAAAATAAACCATTTTACAGACTTGATAAATAAGATCCTCATGCTCACATTCGATTTTCAACAGATCACTTCTTACTCGTTGAAGTTGAAGTTCCCAAACGTTCCGAATACGTCGATTAAGCTTATGCTTTTTCCATTTTCCCTCAAAAAAGAACCCCCTCGATCAATTTTTACTTGGGATGATCTTGTTTCAAAATTTATCAACCAATTCTTCCCTCCCTCTAAAACAACAAACCTTCGAAATGAAATCACCAATTTCCGACAACGTTTTGATGAATCTTTTAGTGAGGCATGGGACCGATTCAAGGATCTCCTTCGTGCATGCCCACATCATGGTTTCTCGGAATTACATTCAAATCGTTAACTTTTACATGCTTTGAACTCTAATGATAAAGTGATTCGTTGAAATAACTCCACTGGTTGTGGTTAATGTTTTGGACCAATGCCTCGAGGATGCTTAGCCAATTATTCGAGGAGAAAGATCCAAAGTTCGTTATTTACGAGACAAAGCGATTGTTGCCAAAGTGGGTATGAGCTCTTCTACCCCCGGTGTTTCACCCGATGTTGCCGAACTTGAAGATATGGTGAGAGCCTTGCTTCTCGATAAGAAAAACCAATCCCAAGCTCCCGCTACCGTAAAAGCGGTCGAGGAAAGTTGTGTAACTTGTGGTGGTGCTCAATCTTACCGTTTAATTGTCCCGCCTCCGATAGGCAACGTTTATCGTGAAATATTCATGATTAGTTTCTCAAGCCGCAGCGGTTAACTACACCAAGGAAATCCGGTTACCTGTCCTCCGCTTGGTTGCAAATTAAATTCGACCTCCGGTTTTCCTCGTTCAAAACAATCAAAACAATCAAAGAAATAATCAAAACCGTTACAATCAAAACCGGGGGAATAATTACAACCTAAGGGCTCCTAATTATCAAATCCCCGGGCTTACCATGCTGCCGGCTTACCAAGCTCCGGCGATTCCTCTAAACACGAGGGTTATGTGTCAACGATGACCTTTTCAAATACTACATCAAGGCTAATGATGCGGTTCACGGAAAAAATTATTGCAAGACAAAACTAAACCAATGCAAAACAATCTGAACAATTTAACGGATATGGCTTACAAATTCATAATACAAAATTCCGCCTCTACTTCGGGCTCGGGTTCTCTTCCTAGCGACACCGTTGCTAACCCGAGAGGTGATATGAAAGCCATCACCACCCGAAGTGGAGTTTCTTATGATGGGCCTCAAGTTCCACCTCCGCCTTCTTCTCTTCCTAAGGTGGTGGAACACGAACCCGAGGTGACAAAGGATACGGTGCACCCAAGCACCGAAAACATCCAAACATAACTGTATGTCCTCTGGAGGTCAAAACTCATATGATTGAGCCATTGGTGCTCCAAAGACTAAAACCGACCATACCTTATCCTTCAAGGATTAACAAGGAGAAGCTCCGTGAAAAAGACGATCTTTTAACTTTGAAATTTGTGGAAATGTTTAGGAATCTCCATTTCGAGCTTAGTTTCGCGGATGCTCTCCTACACATGCCCAAGTTTGCACCAATGTTTAGAAAGCTTCTCAATAACAAAGATAAGATAATTGACTTAATCAAAACACCGGTGAATGAGAATTGCTCGGCGGTTATCCTCAAAAAGTTTCCCAAAAAACTTGGAGACCCCGGTAGATTTCTCATACCGTGTGATTTTCCAGAGATGGATGAATGCTTAGCCTTGGCCGATCTCGGTGCAAGCATCAACCTAATGCCTCTTTCCGTATGGGAAAAGCTAAATCTCCCGGATTTGACCAAGACCCGAATGACTACTTGAACTTGACGGACCGGATGATTCATAATCCCTACCGGCCATCGCTGAGGATGTCTTTCCGTGTAGGTTGGAAGTTCTCCTTTCCAATCCCGAATTCGTTGTCGTTGATATATTGCCGATCCTCGGGTCTACTTTGATTCTAGGGCTGGACCTTTCTGAGGCGGCACAAGCTTGGATCTGATGTTCACGGTGAACAATGACCCTTCGACATGATGAACAATCCATTTAACATTCATGGTTGGTGTACAAAGGACATTCTCCTTACAATACTATTGAATTGGTTAACCGAGTCGATGTTATCGATGTAGCTTGTGAGGAGTTTGCTCAAGGTTGTACTTGTATTTGCGAATTTTCCAAGAGTGGCAATCCGACCCTAACTTTGGAACCAATCCTTTCTACTTATCCCACCTCTCTCACTCCTTTTGAGGGAGGTGACTTCATTTTGGAAGAAATCGAAGCTTGTCTTACTAGCGAATCAATTCCACCGAGAATTGATGATGCCGACTTCGATCCAAAAGAAGACCTTCTCACCCTTGAAAGATTGCTTAATTCTGACCCAACTTCCACCCTCCCTCCGGAAGAAACAAAAATTGAGGACTTAACGACGTTAAAACATTCTAGTGATTGAACTCCTACAAGTGCTTGAGCTCAAAGACTTACCTCCTCATCTTGAGTACGCGTTTTTAGAGGGTACCGCTCTTCTTAAGGTTCTTAGATCACATAAGCGTGCCATAGCTTGGAAGATGTCAGATATTAAGGGAATAGATCCTAAGTTTTGTACTCATAAGATTTTGATGGAAGATAATGTTAAACCCACGGTGCAACATCAAAGACGGGTTAACCTAAAAATTCATGAGGTTATCAAGAAAGAAGTTATCAAACTTCTTAAAGACGGATTAATTTATCCCATCTCTGTTAGCCCATGGGTTAGCCCCGTCCATTGTGTGCCCAAGAAAGGTGGTATAACCGTAATTGAAAATGATGACAATGAATTGATACATACTCGATTGCTTACGGGATGACGTGTATGCATTGACTACCAAAAGTTAAATGATGCCACCCGTAAAGATCATTTTCCATTACCGTTTATGGACCAAATGCTTGAGAGACTCGCGGGAAACGAATACTATTGTTTTCTAGATGGTTTCTCGGGTTACTTTCAAATACCAATTGACCCGAAGGACCAAGAGAAGACCACCTTCACTTGCCCTTACGGAACTTTTGCCTACCGTCGCATGCCTTTTGGCTTATGGTAAAGCTCCCAGGCAGTTCCAAAGGTGCACTGATGCCATTTTTTCCTTGACCATATGATCGAGAAAACAATAGAGGTCTTCATGGATGATTTCTTGGTCTTTGGGGATTCCTTCTCTTCATGCCTCTCCCATTTAGACAAAATGCTCAAAAGGTGCGAAGACACCAATCTTGTTCTAAATTGGGAGAAGTGCCATTTTATGGTCAAAGAGGGCATCGTCCTCGGCCATAAAATTTCTAAGTCCGGGATTGAGGTCGATAGAGCCAAAGTTGATGTAATAGCAAAACTACCTCATCCCACAACCGTCAAAGGAGTTAGAAGTTTTTTAGGACATGCCGGATTTTACCGTAGGTTTATTCAAGACTTCTCAAAAATCTCCCGACCAATGACCCACCTTCTAGAGAAAGAACCCCCATTTATCTTTTCCAAGGAATGTGTAGAGGCATTTAATGCCCTTAAGAAGAAGTTGACAGAAGCACCGATTTTAGTTGCCTCCGATTGGGACCTACCATTTAAGATTATGTGTGATGCTAGTGACTTTGCGGTAGGTGCAGTCTTGGGGCAACGTAAGACCAAATATTTTCAAACGATACACTATGCAAGAAAGACTATGACCGACGCTCAAGCTCATTATACTACAAAGGAAAAAGAGCTTTTATCCGTAGTATATGCTTTCGAGAAATTCCGGCCATATCTTGTCTTGTCGAAAACAATAGTGTATACGGACCACTCGGTTCTTAAGTATCTTCTCGCTAAACAAGATTGTAAACCGAGATTGCTTCGTTGGATTCTCCTACTCCAAGAATTTGATGTCTTTATCCGTGATAAAAAAGGAGCGTAGAATCTAGCGGTCCATCTTTGCCCGACACTTGTCTAGGTTAGAGTACCCTTCTGCTAAAGTGAGCGTCGAGGAAAAAGGAAATTACGAAAAACATTTCTCTCGAGACACCTTGGTATGGTGATCTTCGTGGTGTTGATAGTTAACACAGGTTTGCCGACTTTGCAAATTACTATGCGGGGAATTTTGTTGTGAAAGGGATGTCGTCCCAACAAAAGAAGAAATTTTTCAAAGACGTTGAGCATTATTTTTGGGACGACCCCTATTTGTCCAAGATTTATGCAGATCAAGTGATTCGGCGGTGTGTTTTTGGCCAAGAAGCCCATGATATCCTCATGGCTTGCCATAATGGACCCACCAGGGGACATCATGGTGCCAACTACACCGCTAAGAAAATCTTTGATGCCGAATTATATTGGCTGACTATTTACCGAGATGCCCATGACTTAGTCACCCAATGTGATACTTGTCAACGTCAAGGAAAAATCTCACAAAGGGATGAAATGCCACAAAATGCAATCCAAGTTTGTGAGATCTTTGGAAGTGTTGGGGCATCGAATTGTTATGGGTCCATTCACGTCTTCACGAGGAACAAAGTATATACTCGTGGCCGTCGATTATTTGTCAAAATGGGTTGATAGCAAAGCGCTCCCAACAATGACGTCTGAGTTGTTTGTAAATTTTAAAATTCTCGTCGCCCGATTATTTAGTACCACGCAGTGCTATCATGAGTGATCGCGGTACCATTTTTGCAATGCACCATTTGCAAACATTCATGCTTAAATACGGAGTTACTTACCGTCTCTCCACCGCGTATCACCCACAAACAAGTGGGCAAGTTGAGGTTTCAAATCATGGTTTGAAACGAATTCTTGAGAGGACCGTAGGTGAAAACCATGCTTCATGGTCCGATAAGTTGGATGACACCTTGTGTGCCTTCTGTACCGCATTCAAGACACCTATCGGGTGCACTTCTTACAAGTTGGTGTACGGAAAGGCTTGTCATCTACCCATCGAGCTAGAGCACAAGGCCTACGGGGCCTTAAAACATTGCAATTATGACCTTTTGACCGCGAGCGATCACCGAAAAGTTCAAATGAATGAATTAAATGAACTTCGTGATCAAGCCTATGAGAACTCTTTGATCTACAAAGAGAAGACAAAGAGGATCCATGACTCAAAGATCAAAAACCACAATTTCAACGTTGGTGATCGAGTCCTCCACTTTAATTCTCGATTAAAGATTTTCTCGGGCAAGCTTAAGACCCGCTGGACTGGACCATTCATCGTTACCTAAGTCTTTCCATATGGCACCATCGAATTATCTCAAACCGACGGGCCAAACTTAAAGGTGAATGGTCATCGATTTAAGCACTAATTTGGAGGGGACATACCACATATGGTTGTCCCGGATCTCCAAACCTTCCCCATGGACAACTGAATTCGAGGACGGGTCAAGCTAAGTGACCTTAAACAAGCGCTTCATGGGAGGTAACCCATGCTTATCCTTCTATCTTCTTTCTATTTTCTAATAAGTGTAACGTAAGGAGGTGTGCCTCTATTATTCTTGTGTGCTTGTGTTTTTGTGATGATTGTCAAGGATTGTCCTGGATTTTTGAAGCCTCTCGTGCTCGCGGTTTGTCCTTTGTTCACTTGAGCTTCAATCATCATCTTCATTTTGGGAATCCAATATCAAATCTAGCGGGGGGGGGGGGGGGGGGGGGGGGACTAAGTTTATCTTTGAGCATACTTAATAAATGGCTTTAGATTAACATAGAGACCCTTCTTAAAACATTGAGGACAATGTTCAATTTCTAGTATAGGGGGATGGGATCTATTATTTGATTTACCTGCATCCGTTGTTTTCAGTTAAGCCTCGTTTTTACCACAAAAAAAAAAAAAACACCCCTCCCAATAAATGAAAAAATTTTAAAAAATTCAAAAATTAAATAAGTGTTTTTTGTCACAATTGTTGACTTTCGGCTAGGTAGATAAGAATAATTTTGCTCGATTGAGCATGTTTTCGCTCTAGCTTTCCTTTATCTTTTAGATAAGCATTCGTGTGATCTTTGAGTATAAAAGAACGAGAAATGATAGAGTTAAGTATGAGTTAGATGCTAAACAAGGATTATTTGGAAATCTTGAGAGCTCATAAGTGTAGTTTGTGGCTTTTTCTCCCATAAGCTCCTAAACCGGACTAATAATACGTGTTATTTTCAAAAATTAAACTGAAATCAACAATTTTTGATATTAAAACTTTATTAATGTAGTCGATAACATTAATTTATTTAGTCTTAGTTCAAATTTATACTTGAATTTTCTAAAAAGAAGTTTTATCTATATCGTGGTAATATAAAATATGTTCAAAAAACAAATGAGTAATAATTATAAATTGTGGGCTGATAAAAGTTTGTTGCATCTTGTCGGCTCACAACCGATGTTGCAGCCTTCTAAAGAAAGCCCATAGTAAGAATAATAATCCTAGACTGATAAAAGTTTGCTGCATCTTGCCAGCTCACAACCGATGTTGCAGCCTTCTAAAAGGTCGAGGGTTTCCTTTGTTAAAAAATATAATTATGATAAGTGTGATATATGTGATTTAATAAATATAAGGAAAATCTCTTTTTCTTAAATTCAAATATGCTTTTGAACTAAGACTAATTCGTTTTAAGATTGTGGTTTTTCTAAGTGAATTGTTTTATAAACGGGAAACCTAAGAGTTTTTGAAACCGAAGGTCCGTGAGTCTCGATACTAGTCTCTGTGGGGTGTCAAAAGCCTGGTCACTTAGCCGCAAGGTTGGGATGTGCCGAGACGAAAGAAAAAAAAAAACAAAAAAACTCGCTACATGTGATGATCTAGCCTTCAAAATCATAATTTTTGGGTGGAACGTAAAGCAATAGAAATATTGCAATTTTCTTAAAAAGGTTGATCCATGGTTGAAATTCAAAATAAGCACACTAACATAATATGAAATAATTGTCGGGAGTGAAAAGTTTACAAGGTACAAGTATGAGTAGTGTTAGCATCTTAGCTCATATTTAACGGTGATTTCATTTTTAAGCTTGGTTTGGGACGAGTGAAAAGTCGGGGACGATGAATTTATCCTTTTGGGCATTTTAGGATTGAAATGTTTCTTGTTCTATGATCCCTAACGGTTATGAAAATAACGAAAGTCAAACATGTTAGTTAGTTGCTTAAAAAGAAAAGTACAAAAAAAATGAGAAAAAGGAAAAATACAAAAATATGTGTGGGCATTGAGTGTGATATTTATAAAAAATGGGTAAAAACAGGAGCTTTTCAAAGCCTATTGATTCTTTAATTTCCCATTGATGAACACTTAAGTACTTTTCAAGGTAATTAGTCGAGGAGGATGAGAAGGATTCTTAAGTTTTCTTAAGTGTTTACTTATGGCATTGCGTAGGGACATGACAATATCTTAGTATGGGGGATTTTGGTGTGTGCTTAATTACACATACCATTTAACTAGGAAAACGTGCTTAAAAGATCAAAAAAATACATTGTATTTGTGTGTTTTGCATTTGTATTGTGCAGGAAACGAATATCTAAGAAAAGGAAATAAACGAAGCCAAAACAGACATAACCGAGCACGGGAATGGAAAGGTCGTAAAAAGTCAAAGTCAGCAAAAGTGAAAATCAAAGTCAACACCGAAAAGTCAAAGTCAAAGAAGACGCCAAAAACAAAGAAATCTTAAATGGACCAACCCGCACCCATTTAATGGGTTGGGTCAGCCCATTAAGACATCATTTATAAAACTTATAAGTTTTATGGTCCAAAAACCCTTAAAAGTCCAAAACCCATAAACCGGCCTAAATATAAGCCCAACACACACTTAACATTGTTAACCATACACCCTTAACCCTCCCTTACACCGTTAGTCCTCAAGGACTAGCATTGTTAGTCCAAAAGGACTAACGGTGCAAACATATACCAAAAATAGGGGATTAACCCCGTTAAATATCAAAAACACTGTATAT
>BQNB010184127.1:0-12337 GCA_026074375.1 Tanacetum coccineum
TATTTCAAACAAGAACCAACAGATAATTACAAACGAATATCGATTCAAACGGATTGTCAATATCACATGAGTCACGATTTCGGATAGCAAATCAAAGGAATGTCAAACGAATATCAAATAGATCAAGTAGTCAAATGAGAATGAAGTGTCCTTACTAAAAGGACGGAATATCTGTACGAATAACGGAACGGACTAAAGAACCCATAAATCGTAACAATAGTAAAGAGAGGTATGTATCAAGAATATATGTACCTTAACGAATAAGCAATCAGAGAGAAATGAACACGAAGACAAAAGATCACAACACCTTCACCGAATCTACAAGAATCCATGATTACATATTATTATCTATCTTATTTCATAAGTTTTATCACTTGATCTTACCATAAATAAAGTTTACTTGACTTAATTAATGTTTCCAAAAATTTTAGATTTTGACTACTTATTTAAAGGTAAGTTTCCATACATAAATGACCCATAAAAACATCTTCTAAAATTACACCAAAAATTACAGAGGTTCCTACATATGTCTAATACACCCATGATCATTTGTTTAATTTATTTCCATGTTTAAGTATCCCTTTGACGCTTGTTACCCAAAACTGACCCGAATTTTGACCTGGCAGAACCTTTGAAAAGTTGACGCGTAAAAACCCAACTTAGACAACTCAGAAAATTCTGAAAAAAATCATGGATGTAGCTAATATCATGAAGATTATCCCACGAAAATTTCAAAGGCTAATTCGTTATGGTTTGAGAATTAAAAATCAAATACTACAACTGAATTTTTCAGACTGAATTCCCAGTTTTGACACTTTATCTTTTAGCAACCAAAAACCAACCTTCCCGACCTTGAAAAATTATGAAATCAACTTTTCCAGAAACTAGACTCTCTGAATTTAGTCATAGGTACAAGAATCATGTTAAAATCAATCTTTATCATTAAGATATACCCCGTTGAACATGACCTAAAATTCTGCCCAGAATTATTAACCATGAAAACCCTAATTAACACCCATCAAAACCAACCCTAGGGTTTATAATCTTGTAGTTTTTATTAATAACACATTTAATAATCATCTTAGGGTTTCAAAACATGTAATTAATCCATATTTATCAGATTACATAATTTACAAATTCATAACCACGTGATTTCTTCTTTTTACACTTTATGATTTTATGTATAAAACTTATGTGTAATCATGGAAATACCAAGAATGAATTCAAAAGAGACATGGATTACTAACTTACTGATTGGAGATCGGGACAAGAACAAGAACACCGAGAGTGAAACATCCAAGGAATCAAAGATCAAAACACACATTAAGAACACCAAAGCTTGAATAAATAACCAGAAATACCTACTCCTTCTTTTTCCTTGCAACTTCTATGGATGAATACAAAATTTTAAAGTAAGAGTTTTGAGAGAATGATGGTGATGGAGGGGTGAATATGGCCGGTTATAAATGGGTAGAGAGGAGGGGGACAAAATCTTTTATGATAACTTAAAAAGCATTACACTTATTCACATGCCTTCCTAAAATAAGTTTTGCTTAACAAAATAACAGCATATGGTGTGTTAAATTACAACGATATAAAGGCCGTTAAAACTACAAAGAGGAAGTGGGAACAAATTATAATTTTTTTCCATTTTGAAGCTTACACAAATATTTACTAAAACCTTTTTACTCTTAATACTTAAAATAGGTTTTAAACACAAAAGGAAAGTAAATAAACCTAAATAACCAAAAATCAAAAATATCTTATTATTATTTAGGGGGAGGGGAGATTGTTTAATATAACAATTAAATTGGGAATTTTATATAATATTTTTTAAACTAAAATACCTTATGTATATCTTATAATTTCTTCCTCAAAAATTATATACCTAAGGTTTTTTTTCACATATACTTATGACAATAAACTTTACGTTATAAATTCAAAAAATTACCATATATGACATAAGAAATTTAAATATTTGGGTTATACCATGGGCGCGTGTTTAAATGGATTTTGGTTAATTATTGAGTAATCAAATGTTTAGCTTAATCTATTCTGTTAATGATAATATAGGCTTCAACCTTTATGTATATCCTCTAAACTAAATGATTTAATCCTATGGCATGCTAGACTGGGCCATGTCCACTTTAAGAGGATGCAAGATATGTCTAAGGATGGGTTAATCCCAGCTTTTGACATAGACACTAAAAAGTGTAAGACTTGCATGCTGACCAAAATAACTAAGAAACCATTTCAAAATGTAAAACATGAAACTAAAGTTTTAGAGCTGATACCACTAGTGACAGTTAGTGACCTGGCATGCTACTCGTCCTTCATTGAGGAATAAAAAGTGTCTATGGTGCATATTATTGATGATGCTTCAAGGTTTTTGCTATGTTATTTATCTACATACTAAGGATGAAGCATTCGAAGCACTAGATAAATTCAAAGTATATCAAAACTACGCCGTTGAATTACAACAAGGATCCTAATTAAAAGATTCAGGACTGATAGGGAAGGTGAGTACATGGATATTATGTATTTTTAGTCTGTTGGTATTATTCATGAAATGACTACTTCCTATAATCCACAACAAAATAGTATATTTGAAAGGAAACATAGATTACTGAAAGAAATCGAATAATGATTCATGATTGCCCTACTTAGGGCTGAAGTCAAGGGTTCTAGGGGGAAGTATTTTAACAGATTGCTATTTATTTATTAATAGGGTTTCGCAAAAAAAAAGAAGCAGGATTGCGCCCCTTAAAAATCTGACTAAAAGGAGAAACTAAACCTGAACTACCATGGATTGGTGTTGTTAGGGCAGTTCTGAAGACCCCCTGATCCACAAGCTAGAAAACTTTCTGGGTGAAAAACACCCTGATCCAAAGCTGAAAACTTTGGGTGAAAAAGGCATTGAATGCATCTTTGTTGGATATGCTGAGCATTCCAAGGCTTTTAGGTTCTATGTCATTGAACCTAATGATTCGGTTTTAATTAATTCAATAATTGAATCAACGGATGTTATCTTTGATGAGAATAAATTCTCATCAGTCCCTAGACTAAGTCTCAGGATTCCTAATGGAACTGAAGATATTGGTGGTTTACTGGTCCTTGAGAGGTCACTCAAGAGGTTGTTCAACAACTTGAACTTGGGCTTAGAAAAGGCAAAAGGAATACGACTCCAAAGAACTTTGGACCTAAATTTCAATTATACTTAATTAAAGGAACAAGGGATGAGGTCTCTGACCAACACTCCTATTGCTTTAATGTTGAGGATGACCCCAAAACATTCGATGAAGCAATGAAGTCCTAGGATGTTGCTTTTTGAAAAGAAGCAATTAATGATGAGATGGACTCCATCATGGGCAACAACACTTGGGTGCTAGCTGATCTACCTCCAGGTTGCAAACCTCTTGGTTGCAAATTGATTTTCAAAAGAAAACTGAAGGTAGATGGAACTATTGAAAAGTTTAAGGCAAGTCTGGTCATTCAGGGCTTTAAATAAAAGTCAAGGATAGACTACTTTGATACCTATTCTCCAGTGGCACGTATCAGTACCATAAGACTGTTGATTGCTATGACATCAATTCACAATCTGATTATTCATCAGATGGATGTGAAAACAGCTTTCTTGAATGGTGAATTAGATGAGGAGGTCTATATGAACCAACCTCGGGGCTTCATCATTCCTGGTAATGAAAACAAGGTGTGTAAAATGATTAAATCTCTATATGGACTGAAGCAGGCACCTAAGCAATAGGATCAAAATTTTAATGAAGTGTTTTTGTCTAATGGTTATTTACTTAACCAAGCTGACAAAGGTGTATATAGAAAATTTGATGAATCTGGTAAAGGAGTCATCATTTGTCTATATGTTGATGACATGCTGATCTTTGGAACTGACCAAGTTTAGGTTGACCTGACAAAGGAATTCTTGTCATCAAGGTTCTCTATGAAGGACATGGGAGAGGCTGATGTTATCTTTGGTATAAGGATTAAACATGAAAGTAATGGAATAGCAATTTATCAGTCTCACTATATTGAGAAGGTACTAAAGAAATTCAGTTACTTGGATTGTACTTCAGTGAGTACTCCTATAGATACAAATGAGAAGTTGATGCCTAATAATGTTCAGTCTGTATCTCAACTTAAGTATTCTAGGGTGATTGGCTGCCTAATGTATGCCATGACTTGTACAAGGCCTGGTATTTCTTTTGCAGTGGGTAAACTGAGCAGGTATACTAGTAATCCTGGTA
This sequence comes from Tanacetum coccineum, assembly GCA_026074375.1. NCBI lineage: Eukaryota > Viridiplantae > Streptophyta > Magnoliopsida > Asterales > Asteraceae > Tanacetum > Tanacetum coccineum. The sequence continues at coordinate 4,260 of BQNB010184127.1, forward strand.
CTCAGCACTGGCAAGCAATTCAGCAGGTACTGAAGTACTTGAAGAAAACCATGGACTATAAATTGACATATACTGGTTATCCTTCAGTGCTGGAAGGTTACACTGATGCAAGCTGGATCAGCAACTCTGAAGACAATTTGTCTACCAGTGGCTGGGTATTCCTGCTTGGTAGAGGTGCAATTTCTTAGGCATCCAAGAAACAAACTTGCATCACTGGTTCAAAAATGGAATTTGAATTTGTAGCTTTGGCAACTACTGGTAAGAAAGCTGAATGGTTGAGAAACCTAATCCTTAAGATTCCATTGTGGTCCAAACCTATAACACCTATTTCTATCCGCTGTGATAGTGCTGCTACATTGGCAAAGGCTAAATGTACAATGGTAAGTCTGGACACTTAGGTGTCAGGCATAGCATGATTCGTGAGTTGATCACGAATGGGATGATATCTATAGAGTTTGTGAGGTCTTAACAAAACTTAGCTGATCACTTGACGAAGGGACTGTCTATAGACTTGGTTATAAAGTCTACTGAAGGGATGGGATTAAAGTCCAACTAAGTGGCTAAATGCTAGGACACCCAACTCCTTACTAAGGAAACTTGGTAGCTGAGTTCAATGTGAAAAGCTAAACGTTCAAAAGACTGAAGCCCATATATTTACATATCATCCTAAGGATGTGCTTGGAACCTGCTGAAAAGGAGGATGAAGTCTTTACTTCTAATTGGTTAATTTCTTTGAAAAAGTGCTTAGCAGGAGCATGAATAAAGAGGAACCACCTATGTAAATGTTGAGGTTTTGCCGCTTCAGGGAGCATGGACTTTGGCTCTAACAACATTTATGAATTGGATATGGACACATGGCTTGTATAGTGTCAGGATTTTCTTTGTATTTGAAAACTTGTGTGTATTTTATCTTTAGATATTCAAATGAGTTGAAGGTTCAATTCTTAGAACACCCTGATTCTCGAATATTTGAACGTGTAATTTACTAAGATGGAAATTCAATCCTCGGGACATTTTCATTTATGCACTTGTTTTGTTTAATGTTCAATTTTTCATGCAAAGAAATTGTACTAAAGTGGGGAGGATTGTTGGAAATTTAGTGCAATTGTGAGAATCGGATCATACTTGGAAATGGGTTTGGAGGTAAGGAGTGTACATCCATCAAGTCACTCTTTTAGTGGTTAGAATTAAATGGGTGGTTAAAAATATTTAGGTGGCAGGTTTGACTACATTAAATGTTTTGTAACAACTTTTGCCTATTTAAGTGACAGATTTGACTGTATTAAATGACCATATATTTAATTTGGTCATGTAACCACTAATTTCTAAATTATAGAGGATAATTATGGAAGAGATTAATTGACCATTAATCTCTCATTAATTCCATTGACTAGGTTTTGAGTAAATCCCCTATAAATAGGGATCACAATTGCATGGAAAAACACATAGAAACGCAAGGTTCTTGATCTGTGCCTAGAACAAGAACAGACACTTGGTTTTATCCCAAGGAGGTATTCGTGATACCCAAGCATAGGGTCGACTAATCTTCTTTGGAGAGTGATTACACGACTTCAAGTGATACCCGGTAATCATCTTTAATAATTAGCTAGGCTATTGATTATCTTCACCCTGATCTGGGACACGCAACAACCAACAGTATTTATAGGGGGGAAAGTATCTATTCAGTGTGGCTACTATTGCTATGATTGTGTGTAAGTGCTAGACTACTCCCTATTCCTGAAGACGGTGGTGATGATCCAACCGTGGAACAAGTCAGGAAGAGGAATAAGTAGGATAATGATGACTATGTTTGTAGAGGTTTAATCATCAAAGGTATGTCTGATACTTTATTTGATATTTAGAAAATTGTTGAATCTAGAAAAGAACTATTGGATTCCTTAGAGGCCAAATATATGGCTAAGGATGCATCAAGTAAGAAGTTCATTGTTAGTAATTTCACAAATTACAAAATAACTGATTCAAGACCAGTTATGGAATAATACAATGAACTTCTTGGAATACTTAGTAGATTTACACAACATAAAATAAACATGGATGATGCTATTCAAGTCTCTTGTATCATTGATAAACTCCCTGCTTCTTGGAAAGATTTCAAGCATAAGAAGAAGAAGTTAACTCTTGTTGAGTTGGGCAGTCATCTGCGCATTGAGAAGTCCCTTAGGGCACAGGATAGTGACAAGCCAAAGGGAAACAATGTTGTTGGTCCACAACTGATGTTGACGAGTGATGTTGTAAAACTTAGATCTATAGTTCTGAAAAAGATTGTTTCTTTGTTGAATGTTTTTGCATGTTTCCTACTAATAAAGAATGATTTTGGTTTCTGTAGTGTTTAAACAATTGTGGTTAAAACAAGATGATTGAATCAAATAAAATTGGTTTTATCCAAACATGGGTGTTTATATTGGTTTTGGTTATCTAAGTAATCGTTAATTTTTAGGCTTAATATTATCCTCTTAATATTGGTTCAACCTTTATGTCAATCTCTAAACTGAATAATTCAATCCTATGGCATGCTAGACTGGGCCATGTCCACTTTAAGAGGATGTAAGATATGTCTAAGGATGGGTTAATCCTTGATTTTGACATGGACATTGAAAAGTATAAAACTTACATGCTGACCAAAATAACTAAGAAACCATTTTAAAATGTAAAACATGAAACTGAAGTTTTGGAGCTAATCCACAGTGATCTCTGTGATCTTTATACTACTCCTTCACTGGGGAATAAAAAGTACTCTGTGACATTTATTGATGATGCTTCAAGGTTTTGTTATGTTTATTTATTACATACTAAGGATGAAGCATTAGATAAATTCAAAGTATTCAAAACTAAAAGTTGAATTACAAACAAGGAGCCCTGAATCAAAATTTAGTACTGATAGGGAGGTGAGTACATGGATACTCTGTATTTTTAGTCTGTTGGTATTATCTATGAAACGACTGCCCCTTATACTCCACAACAAAATGGTATATCTGAAAGGAAAAACAGGGTACTAAAAAATGGTTAATTCCATGTTGTCCTATTCAGGGCTGAGTCAAGGGTTCTGGAGTGAAGCTATGTTAACAGCTTGCTATTTATTAATATGTTCCTAATAAAAGGATCAAGATTACCCCTTATTGACTAACTTTGGACTAAAAGGAAACCAAAGTTAAACTACCTCAGGGTTTGGGGTTGTAGGGCAGTTGTAAGACTCCCTGATCCAAAGCTAAAAACTTTAAGTAAAAGTGGCATTGAATGCATCTTGTTAGATATGCAGAGCATTCCAAGGCTTTTATGTTCTATGTCATTGAGCCTAATGATTCAGTTTTAATTAACTCTATAATTGAATCAATGTATGCAATCTTTGATGAGAATAGATTCTCATCAGTCCCTAGACCAAGTCTCAGGATTCCTAATGGAACTGAAGACATTAGTGGTTCACTGGTCCCTAAAGAGGTCACTAAAGAGGTTGTTCAGCAACCTAAATCTGAGCTTAGAAAAAGAAAAAGGAATAGGACTCCAAAGGCTTTTGGACCTGAATTTTAATTATACTTAATTAAAGAACAAAGGAGTAGAGTCTCTGACCAACACTCCTATTGCTTTAATGTTGAGGATGACCCCAAAACATTTGATGAAGCAATGAAGTCCTAGGATGTTGCTTTCTAGAAAGAAGCAATTAATGACGAGATGGACTCCATCATGGGCAACAACAGTTGGGTATTAACTAATCTACCTCCAGGTTTCAAACCTCTTGGTTACAAATGGATTTTCAAAAGAAAACTGAAAGTATATGGAACTATTGAAAAGTTCAAAGCAAGGCTGGTCATTCGGGGCTTTAAATAAAAGTCAGGAATAAACTACTTTGATACTTATGCTCTAGTGGCACGTATCGGTATAATAAGACTACTGATTGTTATGGCATCCATTCATAATTTGATTATTCATCAGATGGATATGAAGACAACTTTTTTGAATGGTGAATTGGATGATGAGGTCTATATGAACCAACCTTAGGGCTTCATCATGCATGGTAATGAAAACAAGGTGTGTAAACTAATTAAGTCTCTATATGGACTGAAGCAAAACCACCCTAACAATGGCATCAAAAATTAAGTGAGTGTTTTGTCTAATGGTTATTTACTTAACCAAGCTGACAAATGTGTATATAGCAAATTTGATGAATCTGGTAAAGAAGTCATCATTTGCCTATATGTTGATGACATGTTGATCTTTGGCACTGGCCAAGTTCAGGTTGAGCTGATAAATAAATTTTTGTCATTAAGGTTCTCTATGAAGAACATGGGGGAGGCTGATGTTATCCTGGGTATGAGGATTAAACATGAAAGCAATGGAATAACAATTTCTTAGTTTTATTATATTGAGAATGTACTAAAGAAATTCAATTACTTGAATGCACCCAGTTAGTACACCTAATGTATACAAGTGAGCGAAGGTGAATTGCCTAATAATGGTCCAGTGTTGTATCTCAACATAAGTATTTTAAGGTGATTAGGCTGCTTGATGTATGTCCATAGACTTGTATAAGGCCTACCATTAGCATTGTGTGGCGAAAACTGAGCAGTATACTAATAATCCTTTGACATTATCAGTAGGGCAAGCAATTCAACAGGGTTACTGAATACTTTAAAGAAAACCAATAGACAATAGATTGACATTTACTTTATCCTACATTGTGGAAATGTTTACAACAGATGCAAGCCTATATCAGGCAACACTGAAGACAATTCGTCTACAAGAAAAATGGGTATTCCTGCTAGGTGGTGGTGCAATTTCTTGGGCTTCTAAGAAACAAACTTGTATCACTGGTTCAACAATAGAAACTGAATTTGTGGCTTTAGAAGCTGCTGGTAAGGAAGCTGAATGGTTTTAAAAAACTTGACTCCTTGATATTCATTAATGGTCCAAACATAACACCTCTATTTTTATCCGCTGTGATATGTGCTGCTACAATGGCAAAGGCTTATAGCCAGAATGTTATCACTGGAAGTCGAAGACACCTTAGGTTTTCAGTCATAACAGTGATTTCGTAAGATGATCAAAGAATGGGGTTATATCTGTAGAGTTTTGATGACTCAACAAAACTTAGCTGATTACTTGACGAAGGGACTGGCTAGAGACTTAGTTATAAAGCCTACTGAAAGAATGAGATTTAAGTCCAACTAAGTCGCTGAATGCTTGGACACCCAACTCCCTACTAAGGAAACTTGGTAGTTGAGTTTCAATTTGGAAAGATGAATATTCTCAGTGGACTAAAGCACATGTGTTACAATCATCCTAAATGATGTCATGAACTTGCTGAAAGGAGGATGAAGTCTTACTTCTCATGGTTAATTTCTTTTAAAAAGTGCTTACAAGGAAGCATAAAAAAGAAAACCACTTATGTAATGGTGCAGGTTTTGCCGCTTCAATGTAAGCATATACATATGGCCTCTTACAACATTTATAAATTGGAATAGAGACACATGGCCTATGAATAGTGTCAGGAGTTTCTTACGTGTTTGAAAATCTTGTGTGTATTTTTATCTCGGGTATCAAGATGGTTGAAGGGTTCAATTCTTATAACACCCTGATTTTTCAAAAATTGAACGTGTATTTACTAAGCTGGAAATTTACAATCTTGATTGAATTTCATTAATTCACTTGTAATGTTTAAAATGTTCAAATTTTCATGCAAAGGAATTGTACTAAATTATGGAGGATTGTTGGAAATTTAATGCAATTGTGGGAAATTTTTTTTTTTTTTTTTTTTGAACAGCACAATTGTGGGAATTAGATCATACTTGGAAATGAGTTTGGAGGTACGGAGTGTACACCCATTAAGTCACTGATTTTCTCTGACTCTTTTAGTGTTAGAATTAAATGGGTGGGTTAACAAACATTTTAATTGTGCAGGTTTAACAAACATTAAAAATGTAGTGTAGACAAATTATGCCAATTTTAAGTGGCAGATTTTACTGCATTACATGACCTATATTTAATTTGGTCATGTAATCACTAATTTTACTAAATTATAGAGATAATTGAAGACGAGTAATAGACCATTAATCGTCTTAATAATTCATATAATAGAGTATTGAGTAAAATCCCTATAACTAATGGAATCCCAATTTGCATAAAAAATTACACAGAAAACAAAAACACAATATAAAATGCATGGTTACTGATCTGTTTCAATCACCAAGCATAAACACTTGGAATTATCCCAAGGAATATATCTGATAATCCCATTGCATAATGGTCGAATAAATCTTCTTAGAAAAGTGATTACAACGACTTTCAAGTGATATCTTCCGGAACCATCTTGGTAATTAGCTAGGACTATTGATTGTTCTTCACCCTGATCTGGATCTACTACAAACCAACACGGGAATGGTTGTTTCCTTAATATCTGAGTGAATGATTTCAAACACTGAATCAACAGAAGACTCGGATATAAACGGAAGCTAGCATTTTAACCTAATTGACATATTCATAGACAAAAGACAGACAACTTTGATTTAACGGTATGAAATCAAATTTCTTGACTCTAAACGCCGAAGCAAAAGTCGTCTTCTCGGGATGACCCAAGCTACATGTGCCATGTAAGATGGAACTAAATGAAAGCAAAACAACAGGAGTTTGAGATGAAGGTTGTTGAGTGACCGGGTAAAGGTCTCCCGTACTATCACAACGAAGAAGAAGTCGTCCGGTCTGGTAATCCTTTACCGAAAAACCATAAGCATCAAATTCAATGGAAACATCATTGTCACGAGTAAATTGACGAACAGAAATTAAATTTTTAATTATATGAGGTGTGACAAGAATATGATTAAGGTGAAGAGGCTTAGAAGATGTATTCAAGAAGCTATGTCCGGTATGAGTGACAGGAATAGAGTGACCATTGCCAACAAATACATATGGATAAATGCTTGAATTACTAAAAGAAGTGAGTATACCTGTATTGTTCGCCAAATGAGATGATGCTCCCGTGTCCATATTCCAGTTTGGATTTTGAAGAGTCATGGTATGAAATGCATATGGAAGAGCAAGAGTATGAGAAACCGGAGTGGGAGACATAGCAGGTGCTCCATGATACTGTATAGGTGACTGTTGAGCCGAAAAATTAACAAGTTGGACCGGTAGCTGATGGCTTGGCAAGTACACACAAGGATACAACGGCTGAGTTGAATTATTGGTTGCACTACACATCATCATATTCATATAGATGCGAATAAAGTGGCCCAAGAAATTAATCATGCATTTGATGGCAGCAAGCGTTTAATAGCAGCAACAAGCAAATGAAAACAATGGATAAAGTGATGCAAGGCATATAAAATATTCGCAATAAAGATTAAAGTAAGCGGCAAAAAGCAATATTGAATTGGCTATGCAAAAAAAGAAAATTTTAGGGTTTTTTGTGGTGGGTGTTTGAGGCTCTGATTACCATATTAGAATTGGTAAAATCCGCATTGGAAGGCTTATTGATTTCTTAATTATCATTGATAACAGCTATCCTATATATATGATACAAGAGATTATTCTAGAATAATGACCATGGGCTTGGGCCTAATACAAATTAATAACTAATAAATGTTGATTAATGACTTGACTTTGAATATTGACTTGACTGTTAATAAATGTTGATTGATGACTTGACTTTAAATATTGAATGTTGACTTGACTGCTAATAAATAACACAAGACTCGGGAAATACAAACTTTACACTTTAAGCAACTAGCAACTGTAAATTAAACTTTAATCTAACATGGTAGGTTAAGGTGTAAGGGTGTAACGAAACAAATAGTTGGTGTAAATTCCTAAAGGATTGGCTCTACGGGTTGTTCTAGTGGATCATCACTCTAAAGATGAGAGTGGAAGGGTTTAACGGGAGGCTAACTAACCAGTGTAGTTAGTTAATAAACAACATGTATAGGCGATTTGGTTGTAATCCTAAGATTTACCAATTTAAACAAGTTACTCCAATTAAATCCATAATACTCATTATTGTGGTCTCGAATAGATATACCAAGCCAAGTTCTAAAGTCTACAACATCACCGGCACACTCATATTTTGTGGA
>BQNB010184128.1:0-12337 GCA_026074375.1 Tanacetum coccineum
ATTTAGACTTGTAACTCCTCGGTCCATTAACCATGAAAAGTACACCCTTGTCATTGTTAATGAGTACTCAAGGTACACCTGGGTATACTTGAAGAAGAAAAGTCAAGCACCTGAAACCATCATGTCTTTCATCAAAAGAGTTGAAAATCAAAATGACATCATAGTCAAACAACTCAGAACTAACAATGATACTTAATTCAGGAATAACATTCTTGTCAACTTCTGTGATGAAAAAGGGATTTCCATCTTCATACACACCTGAACAAAATGGTGTTGCTGAAAGAAAAAATAGAACCCTCATAGAAGCTGCAAGAACAATGCTTTCAGGATCTATCTTTTATAAACAATATTGGATTGAAGCTGTAGCCACTGCATGCTACACTCAAAACAGATCCACTATTGTGAAAAGACATCTCAAAACTCCTTATGAAATTTTTCGTAAGAGAATCCCAAACATCAATTTTCTTCATGTCTTTGGATGTCTAGTTTACATCCACAATCATAAAGATCACTTAGGAAAATTTAATGAAAAAGCCGATGATGGTTATCTTCTTGGATACTCACTTATTTCCAAGGCATTCAGAGTCTTCAATACTAGAAGACAACAAACTAAAGAAACCTATCACATCACATTTGATGAGAGCCCTTATGCTATCAAATTCTCAAAACCTTCAGTTGACAACATCAACATTGCTGAAAATGAAAGATATCTACCTGATGAATATCTTCATCCTTATGAGCCTTCTCAAAGGTATAAAACAAACAACAATGATGTGTCCTTCATAGAAACCTATGAAAGTCCTGAACCAGTTGTCCTTAAAACTGAAGTTTCATCAGACCAAAATGGTCAAACTGATCAAACTGCTCAGACTGATGAAATCTTAAATGATAATCTGTCTCAACATTCTAATCACAACAATAATGAACAAATCATTGATAATCTCCCAAACACTGAAGAAATTCAGATCTCTGAACACTCATCCTCTCCAAATGTAGAGAATACTTCAGTCCAAGATACAATTTCAATCCCAAATCCACCCCTACCTATTCCATCAGTGGTTACTCCAGCTCCTTAAGACATATGGTCTCAGGACAAATACATTAAGCTAGTCACTATCACTAGAAATCCAGGGGATGGAATGCTCACAAGAGCCATGGCCAAACAACTTAGTGCTGCTTCAGCTCATGAATAATGAAGTTGCACTTCTATATCTCTCACACCCTAACCAAGAATACTTTAAGGACGTGTCAGACTTTATTTCCAAATGCCGTCTAAAGGAAGCATTTACAAGAGCCCCAACTCATTACAAAGAATACATGAATAAATTTTGGTATATGGTAAAGACCTTAGACAACTCTAAGGTTTAGGTATTGATGTGGCAATGTGAGCATGTATTTTATGTATCAAGTTTTACTATTTATTTTATGCCGACTATACCTAAAAACAACACTTTAACAGGCAATGTACCTGGTCAATTGTAGTTTCGTTGGTAAGTAGGGTGTCAATCACTAAGAGCGAGAGCATTATTTCCTAATTCTATCAGTATTTTAGTTATCTATGTTAAACCTAAATTAATCTTATTTATGCAAGACCTAAGTTAGACCTAATATAATGATAAGGGTAGGGGGTTTCAGCCTGAGATATTGGCACAATTTTGTGTATCTAACCTAAGGTTTTGATGACAAGTAAAGCAATAAACACACACAAGAATACAAACAAACGATAGAGAAGCGGTCGAGAACTAATGTAAGGAAAACGTATCAACCATGAATAATCCGATAAAATGCATGTTTGTTTATTTAGTGCAATGATTGTCTTATATCGAAGTAGCATATCATTCCTAGACTTAGGCGGTACTTCTTCCTAAGACCTAGACACGTTAATTCTGTCATAATTAGACGCATCCGCATAAAGCAAGCATTTGTTGATTGTAATCTATCTCAGGATCTAAGTAATGGTGCTCCTATTAAACCCTAGCTCATCGAGACTTTACCCACTTACTGCTTAACGGCTCTTTATATACTAGTAGTCCACTGTTCGAGTCCTTACCAATGGAATAAAAGCGTACTCGTTGATACCAAGGTCACCTTATGGCTCAACTAAGCTCACTATACTAAAGGCAAGGATAGGTCAATATTTGTGATCCTATGATTCTAGATATATAAATTGCAATATGGAGAGCTATCTTGGACTCTTAGCCTACGCCCAAAGTTAAAATCTTTAATTTTATTTTTAATCAATTTTCGAAAGTTAAAATCTTAAAAAATCAATAAAAAATAGAAAAAAGTTTCAGAAAAATACAAAAAAATAGTTTTTAGTTTTATAAAAAATAGCTTTAGGTTTACATCCAGTAAAATCATTTTTACACTTTTTAGATCTTAAATTTCATTTTTGAGTTCTTATTTTAAATTTTAAAATAGGATTTTAATAATAAAAATAGTTAAAAATAGTTTTCTTTGCTTTTATAATATTTTAGACTTTTCTAAGCTTAAAAATCATTTTTCCAAATTTTTAGTACTTAATTTGCTATTTTTTAAGATTTAATTAGATTAATTTAAATTCATAATAAATTCAAAAATAATCAAAAAAATGTTTTTCTTTTTCCTAAAATTTTCTTTTGTCCTATCTTAGGTTTAGAAATTTAGTTTACATTTTTAGGAGTAAAATTTAGTTTACTTGCTTAATTGTCGCGTTTTATTTGTTTTCCGTAATTGTTAAGTGCTTTAGTTGTTTTAAATTGCTTGTTTTTAATTAGTAGTTATAGAAAACCCAATCAATCTTCGAACCCATTCAAATCAATATCCAATATCAAGCGAGGTTTCAATTTCTCAAATCATTGGGAAAACGACCCGGGAAATCATACTTTCCGGTAAAGATACGTATATTATATATTATATATATATATTTTAAAGAGTGAATTTTCCTTAGGGAATTTTCTTAATTGCTCTTGTTGAAATATTATATATTAGTGTATATTATCCGTCGTATCAAATTTTTGGCGCCGCTGCCGGGGATTTGAGTTAACGAATCTCTCGTTTTGTGTTTGTTGATAAGATTTGAAGATCCTTTCGTCCTCGAAAGTTTCATTTTTGTTAAAAATTTTCAAAAATCAAAAAAATCATAAAATATAAAAAGTAAAAAAATATTTTTCTTTTCTTTCTAGTATAGCTATCATATAAAAAACACAAAAAAATCAAAAATATAAAAAATTGTCCTTTAAAAAAGAAATTAAATAAACAAAGTTGGTAATCGAACACCAACAAATAATATCTTCAATTGAGATATTATCATAAATAAGTTCCGGTGATAACTATATATGGACACTAGTTCCCAACGTGAATACAACCAAAGATTTTAACACTTGCCATTTGTGTCTCTACGAAGTACGACTCACCTTAAAAAGAAATTTTTAAGAGCTACCGTGAAGTAGTTGATTATTTGGTTGAAGTCTCTTTCGTGTAACCGTTAAAGAATTAAAAATCCAAAAAAAAAATTAGTGTAAAATTTTTCTTTTAATTCTAGATTTTCTTCTTTTTAAGAGCGCAATGCGCGGCATCGGAGGGGAGGGGGGGCGGGGCGGGGGGGGGGGGGGAGTGGGGGGGTGGGGGGGGGGGGGGGGGGGGGGGGGGGGGGGGGGAGAGTCGGGTGCTTTTCTAGTTGCGCGTGTTTGTAGAGGAAGTATGTTAACCACGTCAACAACGACGAGACAGAATTCATGAGCTCCGGAGTTGCTCAGGAGCCTGATGCGTGAATCTAGGTAAGGTCGGGTATGTTTTTGCACTCATTCTTAATCGAATGATAGTCTTCAATCACCGACAACCGAAACCATGAGGTAGCGCCGTGAACAAGCCAAAAGTGTGGGAGTGGGGCGGAGATCTTTAGGGGGCGGGTGATATAGGTGGAGTATATAGGTATGTTGCACACCGACCGGGAGTGGGTTGAGGGTCGGGAGGGTGAGGTGCTAAGGGTGGTGGTGGTTGTATGCCCGAGAGAGAGTTGAAGTGCGAGGCGTGGGAGGCTTAGTTAGTACAGACTTTTTACGAAAAACACCTTTAATAGATTGTAGAGAGACTTTACGACTGACATGAGCGGGAATCACGCTCTTTCAACAGCGATACTCCTGTCTTGTGTGGTATATGGGTAGATGATCAAGGCGTTAGTAGACACACACAGAGTCTGCAGATATTAAATCTTTCAAAAGGATCACTTCGACCTTACGATTTAGGAATGTGCCTAATGATGTGATTAAGCTCATGATGTTTCTTTATTCGCTCGAGGGAGCCGTTAAAACTTGGTACGAGAAAGAACCCCCGAATTCAATTTTGACTTGGGATGATCTCGTTACCAAGTTCGTTAACCAATTTTTCCCCCCTTCAAAGACCACTCACCTTAAGAACAAAATTTCTTGTTTTTCGCAAGAATTCGATGAATCTTTTAGTGAAGCGTGGGAACGTTTTAAGGGTATGCTTAGATCTTGTCCTCACCACGGATTTTCGGAGTTGACTCAAGTTGATACCTTTTATAATGGTTTAACTGAGAACGAACAAGACTCCTTAAATGCCACGGCGGGTGGTAATTTGTTTAGTAAGACTACTAGGGAAGCTTTGAATATAATTGAAAATAAGTCAAAAGTGCGTTATTCGAGAAACAAAACAAATGCTTCCAAGTTAATTCTAGGGAAAATGTTAGCAAAACGGATGAACGAATTGACAAACTTGCTGGATCAACTTTCGACCTTAGTCTAGATTGTTTTCTAAACGGTAGTTACTCCCGCACCGGTTTAAGGCGGTGTGAGGAAAATTTGTTTTACTTTGTGTGGAGCGCATGGCATGGTATAATTGTCCGCTACCGATAATAACCAAAACGTTAATGCAACACGGAATTTATAATCAACAAGCCCCACCAAATCGAGCTAGTAAACAAAATGTGCACCACCTGGATTTGCGCCGGTGCAAAATCAAGGTCAAAATAGGAATTATAACAATCAGGGTCAAGGGAATAATTTCAATGAGTTTTTTCAATGTCAAGTTAAACATGCTTCGATTTTCAAAACCAAGGTTTTCAAAATCAACCGTTTCAAATGCCTAATAATCAAGTGAACGATTTTTCAAATGATTTTTCGAATTACAAAAAGTCTAATGAACAAACGATTAGGAATTTGCAATACCAAATCACTTCGATGAAAGGAGAGTTAAAGAACGAATTCAAACACCATCAAAAATCAATAAACCAGCTTTGGATGAGTCAAAATAATTGCATTTCAAAACCACGTTTGCAGAATAAATCTTCAAACCAGTTAAATAGTTTTTTTTCAAGCCAAGCCTCACCTTAGGTAGGCCTCTTCCGAGTATACTATCCTAACCCGACGGGCGAGAATGAAGCGATCACTGCCCGAAGTGGTGTAGCTTACGAGGGACCCTCGAATCCAACTAAACCTTCCCCGAAAAAGGTAGTGGAACGAGAGACCAAGGAAATAACGGATGAGGAGCAAAATAATTTCCAAGGAAGTACCGCTCAAATCCCACCTCCGGTTATCCCTAAACCAATTCCGGAACCCGAGATTCCGAAGACGGTACCTAAAGCAAACATTCCTTATCCTTCAAGACGAGACAATCAAAAGAATCGAGAAAAAGCTTCATTTCAAAAAAAAATATTTATTTCAAATGTTTCAAGATTTGCGTTTTGATATAATATTGCGGATGCTTTGTTCTAAATGCCGATATTTGCTCATACGAATAGGGATATTGTTAATGAATAAAGAAAAGAAGCTCGATTAGTGAAAATTCCATTGAACGAGAATTGCTCGGCAATGCTCCTTAAAAAGCTTCCCGAAAAGCTAGGAGATCCGGGTAAATTCCTTATTCCTTGTGAATTCCCGGGAATGGAGATATGCTACGCCTTGGCCGATCTTGGTGCAAGCATAAATCTAATGCCCCTTTCGATTTGGAAAAAACTTTCGTTGCCCGAACTTTCACCGACTCGAATGTCTTTAGAGTTAGCAGACCGATCCATAACTTACCCTAAGGGTTTAGCCGAGGACGTCTACGTTAAAGTTGGAAAATTCCACTTTCCCGCCGATTTCGTAGTTGTCGATTTCGAAGCTGATCCCCGAGTACCTCTTATACTTGGAAGGTCATTTTTGAAAACCGGTCGTACCTTAATTGACGTTTATGAAGGAGAAATCACCCTCCGTGTTGATAACGAAGCCGTCACTTTCAATTTAGACCAAACCATGAAATACTCCTCTACGAATGACAAATCGGTAAACCGAATTGACATCATTGATGAGATTTGTGAGGAGTATGTTCCGGAATTATTAGGATTTCCTAGTGGAAAATTATTTCAAGCGCAATTCCCACATCCCCACGTCTGAGCCGTTTACTTCCCGAATTTACTTTGGAAGAAATCAATGCTTATTCTATATGACGAAATCATTCTCTTGGAAAGTGATCATTGATGATTTGTGATCCGGAGGAAGATATTAAGTGCTTGTGAACAATTGCTAAATGATAGACCCATATCAACTTCCTTCCGATGGGACCTTAAGCAAAAGTGAAGTTTTACCGAGGCCAAACTTCCAATTGAAGACTCCGGAAATTGGAATATAAAAGACTTACCGTCTCACTTAGAATAATGGTTTTGTTTGGAAAAAAAGATAAGTTACCCTTCATCAAAGCAGAAAGGTTTAAAAAACGATCAACAAGAAGCTCTCATTAAGTTACTTAAATCTCATAAACGTGCCATTGCTTGGAAAATAACCGATATCAAGGGTATCGACCCTCGTTTTTGTACTCATAAGATTTTGATGGAAGACGATTGTAAACCATCGGTACAAAGTCAAAGACGGGTGAACCCGAAAATTCATGAAGTCATTAAGAAGGAGGTGATTAAACTTCTTGATGTTAGAATGATATACCCGATCTCCGACAGCCCGTGGGTTAGTCCAATCCATTGTGTTCCTAAAAAAGGAGGAATGACCATCGTTGCAAATGAAGAGAATGAATTAATTCTGACACGTCTAGTTACCGGATGGAGAGTATGTATCGATTATAGGAAGCTTAACGAAGCAACTCGTAAAGATCATTTTCCTCTTCCGTTCATGGATCAAATGCTAGAACGTCTAGCCGGCAATGAATTCTATTGTTTCTTAGATGGTTTTTCAGGGTATTTTTAGATTCCAATTGATCTTCATGATCAAGAGAAACAATTTTAACCGTGCCCTAGGGACTTTTGCTTATCGTCGTATGCCATTTGGATTATGTAATGCTCCTGGAACCTTTCAACGTTGTATGATGGCGATTTTTCACGATATGATTTTTCTGTTTTTGGTGATAGTTTTGATTCATGTCTTTCTAATCTTGAACGAATGTTAAAAAGATGTGAAGACATAAATCTTGTCCTTAATTGGGAAAAATGTCATTTCATGTGTAAAGAAGGTATTGTTTTAGGTCATAAGATATCAAAGTCCGGAATTGAGGTCGACCGAGCAAAAGTTGATGTGATTGCTAAACTCCCTCATCCGACTACCGTTAAAGGAGTTAGAAGTTTTTTAGGACATGCAGGATTTTACCGTCGTTTCATTCAAGACTTTTCCAAGATTTCTAGACCAATAACTCACCTTCTCGAAAAAGACACACCGTTTGTATTTTCTCAAGATTGTATCAATGCTTTCGAAACCCTTAAGAAGAAGCTTACCGAAGCTCCGATCTTAGTTGTCCCGGATTGGAACCTACCTTTCGAATTAATGTGTGATGCAAGCGATTATGCGATTGGTGCGGTTCTTGGACAACGTAAGACGAAGCATTTTCAACCAATTCATTATGCTAGTAAGACGATGACCGAAGCTCAAATTCATTACACTACAACAGAGAAGGAGATGCTCGCCGTAGTGTATGCTTTTGAAAAGTTTCGGCCATATCTTGTCTTATCTAAAAGCATTGTTTATACCGACCACTCTGCTTTGAAGTACCTCATGAACAAACAAGATGTCCGAACCACGATTGCTTCGATGGGTGTTACTTTTACAAGAATTCGATATCACCATTCTTGACAAGAAAGGAAGTGAAAATCTAGCCGCCGATCATTTGTCAAGACTCGAGAATCCTCACAAAGATGTTTTGGAAAACAAAGACATTAATGAACATTTTCCTTTAGAAACTCTTGGAGTTATATCAAACGGAAGTACCCCATACTTATCTAAAAGCATTGTTTATACCGACCACTCTGCTTTGAAGTACCTCATGAACAAACAAGATGCCAAGCCAAGGTTGCTTCGATGGGTGTTACTTTTACAAGAGTTCGATATCACCATTCTTGACAAGAAAGGAAGTGAAAATCTAGCCGCCGATCATTTGTCAAGACTCGAGAATCCTCACAAAGATGTTTTGGAAAACAAAGACATTAATGAACATTTTCCTTTAGAAACTCTTGGAGTTATATCAAACGGAAGTACCCCATGGTTTGCCGATTTTGCAAACTACCATGCGGGGAATTTTATCATAAAAGGAATGTCAACTCAACAGAAGAGGAAATTTTTCAAAGATGTAAAACATTATTTTTGGGATGATCCCTACCTCTTTCGTATTTGTGCGGATCAAATCATTCGTAGGTGTGTATCTGGACACGAAGCTCTTGAAATCCTCAAGGCTTGTCATGAAGGACCCACCGGGGGCCATCATAGTGCCAATCTCACCGCTCGAAAAGTATTTGATGCCGGTTTCTTTTGGCCCACTATATATCGAGATGCTCATTCGATGATCAAATCTTGTGATACGTGCCAACGACAAGGCAAAATTTCTCAACGAGATGAAATGCCTCAAAACGCTATCCAAGTTTGTGAAATCTTCGACATATGGGGAATTGATTTTATGGGACCTTTTCCGTCATCCAAAGGGAATAAGTATATCCTTGTAGCAGTCGACTATCTTTCGAAATGGGTTGAAGCGAAGGCGCTCCCCACTAACGATGCTCGTGTAGTTGTGAAAATTTTAAAGTCTCTTTTTGCCCGATTTGGAACACCGAGAGCTATAATAAGCGATCGTGGGACCCACTTTTGTAATGATCAATTTGCCAAAGTGATGTCTAAATATGGAGTCACACATCGTTTAGCTACCGCTTACCATCCTCAGACGAGTGGTCAAGTTCTGAGGTGTCAAATCGTGTGTCCTATTAAGCGTATTCTTGAAAGGACGGTAGGAGAAAACCGTGCCTCCTGGTCTGACAAGCTAGACGATGCTTTGTGGGCATTCCGAACCGCTTTCAAAACACCAATCGGATGCACACCCTATCAGCTCGTTTATGGAAAGTCTTGTCATTTACCAGTCGAGTTAGAACACAAAGCGTATTGGGCTCTTAAGCACGTAAATTTCGACATCAAAACCGCGGGTGATCATCGGAAGCTGCAGCTAAATGAACTTAACGAGCTTCGAGATCAAGCTTATGAGAATTCATTAATCTACAAGGAGAAGACGAAGAAGCTTCACGACTCAAAGATCAAGAATCGAATCTTCAATGTTGGTGATCAAGTTTTACTCTTCAACTCCCGGTTAAAGATATTCTCCGGAAAGCTTAAAACTCGTTGGTCAGGACCTTTTACTATTGCTCAAGTTTTCCCATACGGAACAGTGGAATTATCTCAACCCGATGGCCCGAATTTCAAAGTTAATGGTCACCGTGTGAAACATTACTTCGGAGGGGACATACCACCCAAGGTAGTCCCGGATCTCCATACTCTCCCTAAGGACAACTAAATTCAGGGATCGAGTCGAGCTTGTGACTCGGTGACCAAAAACAAGCCGCTTCGTGGGAGTTCACCCCATGCTTATCCTTTCTATTTCCTTTCTATTTTCTATCTAATGTGTTGTGATGTGTGAAGAGGCTATCCTCTTCCGATTTCTCGATGTTTGTTGCTTGTTTGTTGTGATTTTTGTAGGATCGAACCAACAAATTCTTTGAAGCCTCTCGTGTCCGGTGTTGTTTCCCGTTCTACTCGAGCTTCTCATCCTTTGTGTGAAATTAGTTTGGGGAAATCCGATATCCTTTCATCTTATCGATTAACGTTTATCTTTGCATACCTCATAAACGGCTTAGATTTTCGTAGAGACCCGACTTTAAACATTGAGGACAATGTTTCGTTTTAGTTTGGGGAAGGGAATCTATCGATTTGATGTTGCCTGCTTATTGTTTTGTTCTCACGTACCCGTTTTCCCACAAAAATAGCAAAAATTTTAAATTTTTAAGTTCTTAATTGTCATACAATGTTATAAAAAAAATGTTAAGACAAAAATGTAGGTTTTCCGTTGGTAAGAATAGAAAGTAATTTTTGACCCGATCGTACGTGTAGAGTTCTAGCTTTCTCCCTTAACAATTAATGATGATAGTTTGTGCTAGTCTCATGTAGACTTTAAACATGCTAGACTTGATTTGTTATTAACGTAAATGAAGACTTGTGCTAATCTCATGTAGATTTTAAATATGCCGAGTTGGAATTTATATGGCTAAGCATTCGCGAGTCTCTTTCTTAGAGATTTTAAATTGCGAAGAACGAGAAATGATAGTGTTATTTATAAGTCATGACATTAAACGTAGAATAGTTGGTTTTCTTTCAAGCTCATAAGTGTTAATTGTGGCTTTTTCTCCCATTAGCTTGTTTCACCTTTATATATAATTGTTTAATAAATAGAGTTGTGCGGTTTTTTGGTTAATAATTAGTTAATAGAAGTTTTCTTTAGTTCCTTTGTGATTAGGATGAGTACACATCAGGAATACTTAATTTGGCATACTATATGTATCACATTAATAAATATTTTGCTTATTCCTTAAAGAGCCTTAGGGTATATGGGATAAGTAGAATTCAATAATAATCCAAGACTGATAAAAGTTTGCTGCATCTTGCCGGCTCACAACCGATGTTACAGCCTTCTAAAAGGTCGAGGAAGTTACCGAGGTCGAAATATGTTTGCTACATCTTGTCGGAGGCGTGGCCGATGTTGTAGCCTTCTAAAGGACTGAGGTTTAATAATGTTGCTTAATTTTTTGTCTTATTTTGTACCTTAAAGAGCCTAAGGGTATATGGTGCAAATAAGATTGGTCCATTCATGTCTTAAAGAGCCTTAGGGTATATGACATGAATGGTGCCTTGCTTAAGTAACCTAATAAAAGCCAAATTTTGGTTGCCTCGATGTGGACTTTAATCTTGATGACATTTGATCTTTTGAAAAGGGCTAGGATCTAATTATTGCATTTTTAACCGTTACGCTTTATTTTTGGAATTAATAAGTATCGAAATAAAGTCTTAAAGAGCCTTCGGGTATATGACTTAAATAAAATCTTGAGATACAAAATTAGGGAATAAGGGAGGAAAAGTAAGTACACAATTAGCTTTTATGAGTAGTGTTAGCATCATAACTTGTATTTTGCAATGATCTTGTTTTTAAGCTTGGCTTGGAGAGGTGAAAGTCGGGGACGATGAATTTATCTTTTTAAGACACTTTTAAGTGCTTTTTGTTCCGTGATCCTAAAAGTTACCAAAAGGTAATGAGAACATTACATTATGTCACACAAAAATAAGTTGTAGTTAGGAAATTATTATGAAAAATCATAAAAAAAGTTGGAAAATTTAAGAAAAATGGGAAATAGGGGTGTTTTATAACATGTGACTTAGAAGCTCTCTCCACAAAAATCTTTGCTACTTTTCAAAGGTTTAGTTTGGGGAAGTTTTTAGGTATTTGGTTATAAGACATATAATATTGCGTGAGGACACGTAATCGCTTAGTTTGGGGAATTTTGATATGTGTAAAAACACATATCCATTTTATATCAAAAATAGCTCTGAAAAGACAAAATTGTGCTTTAAATGCTTGAATATTGCTTGTTTTATCTCTGTGATTGTGTAGGTGCGGATATTGTAAAAATCACAAGAACACGGTTAAAATCGGGCAAAAATAAACACGGGAACGGAAGAGCACGCAAAAAAGCCAGGAGGAAGCTATCAAAGTCAAACCCTAGTCAAACTTCAGTCAACTTGGTCAACCAAAGTCAAGGTCACAAGAAGACAAAAAGCCTAAAAGTTTCCAATTCAATCCCTCATCTTATCCCAAATTACAAAAGTGGTCCCTAATCCCTAAAATTAGTTAACACCCGTTAACTATTAAAAACAACCCGTTATTTCTTTTTAACAAAAACAAAGCCCTAGCCCATTTCTTTTTATAACCAACACCCAGCCTAAACCCGAGAAAAAAGGCCAGGTCAACAGAAACTCAAACGCACCCTCTTGTAAAAAAATGGCGGGAGAAACAGTTAAACACTGTTCATCGTCTCCCCCATTTTACCCAGGGT
>BQNB010184129.1:0-12336 GCA_026074375.1 Tanacetum coccineum
TTGTGAAAATTGCTATGGCTTGTGTTTTCTTGGTTTTTTGACTAACATTTTGCAGGAAAAGCAAAGAAAAGTGTTAAATCGATGATGGAAAAGCTATTTAGAATGGAATTGGAGTTAATGCAGGTGACTCAAAGTTAATGCTGCTAGGCATAACTTACTACTGTTGGGTTACTACTGCTGGGTGAAAGTTAATGTTGTTGAGGGTATTTTCCATAAATACTTCGATTAAGGGTTTCAATCGATTCTTTAATCAATTTCACTCTTTCAAATACTCTCTAACTATAAACCCTAACTCAATTTTATCATCCATTATCAAAACCCAACACAAATGTCGACTCTAAAGTTTGCTGATACTCATAATATGGTCGCATTTTTGTCTAAACCCACAGAGAGTGATAGGTTTGAACAAATAATGGATTTTTTGAATGCACACCCTATAAGGTATGCACTAACCATTAATCCTACTATATATATATATTTCTTGCATCAAATAGTTTTGGTCTACTGCCATGGCCAAAACTATCAATGGGGAAGAACAGTTACATGTCCTAGTAGATGGCAAGAAGATAGACATCGCTGAATCATCCGTTAGAAGAGATCTTCAACTAGCAGACGAGGAAGGTGTTGTATTGTATCACAAATTTCTAACCATTTTTGAACTTCTTCATTGATGGGATATGAGAAAATTTCACAAAAACTAACTTTTTATAAACCATTCTTTTCCCCGCAATGGAAATTTCTATTCATACTATTTTACAGTGTCTAAGTCCAAAGTCTGTTGTATGGAATGAGTTTAGTATTACTATAGCATCTGCCATTATCTGTTTAGCTACAAACTAGAAGTTCAATTTTTCAAAATTCATTTTTGAAAGTATGATTAGAAACTTGGAGAATTTGTCTGGCAAATTTTTTATGTATTCAAGGTTTGTGCAAATATTTTTGGTTCAACAACTTGATGGGCTGCCAACTCATAAGAGAATTTATATTCCACCCTCTCACACTAAAAAGATTTTTGGAAATATAAGAAGGGTAGGCAAAGGTTTTTCTGGTAGAGTAACACCTTTATTTCAAACAATGGTGGTACAAAACCAATCACAATTGGGTAAAGGTTCAGCAATTCTAACTGATCCCCATCACACACCCACTTTTATTCAACCATCAACTCAACCTCAAAAGATACAACAACCTAGGAAGCCTAAAATAAAGGACACTCAGGTACCTCAGCCTAGTGATGCTACTAAAAGTGTTGAAGGTGAGGCTGTCCATAAGGAGTTGAGTGACAGTTTGGTGAGGGCTGCCACTATTGCTTCTAGCTTAGAAGCAGAGCAAGACAGTGCTAACATCAATAATACCCAATCTAAGACAACACCTAATGAATCTAGTTCCCTAGGAACTACTTCAAGCAGTGGTCCCAAGTGCCAAGAAACTATAGGGGATACTATTGCTCAAACTAGGTTTGAGAATGTATCTAAACATTCCAATGATTCACTGCTCGTAAGAGGTAACACACTTCAAAGTGATAAGGATAGACTTAAACTTGATGAATTAATGGCATTATGTACCACTTTACAAAACAGGGTTCTTGATTTGGAGAAGACAAAGACCAATCAACATAATGAGATTGCTAGTTTAAAAAGGAGGGTCAAGAAGCTTGAAAAGAAAATTAGGTTAACAACTCATAAGCTGGAGAGATTATAGAAAGTTGGTTTGACTGCTAGGTTAGAATCCTCTGATAATGAAGAAAGTTTGGGTGAGGATGCATCCAAACAGAGGAGGATTGATGCTATTGATGCAGATGAAGAAATTACCCTGGTTAGTGTTCAAAATGTGGATGAAGAGATGTTTGATGTGAATGTTTTAGATGGTGAAGAGGTGTTTGTTGCAGAACAAGAAGTTGATGTTAAAGAAGTAAATGATGAAGTTAATGTTGTTGAAGAAGTAGTTCAAGTTAGTGTTGCTAGTAATGTAGTTAGTACTGCTGGTGATGCAACAACTGTTAGTGCTGCTACAACAACTACTAATGATGATGGTGATATTACTTTGGCTCAAGCACTTATAGAAATGAAAAGTACAAAACCCAAGAAGAAATGGGTTGTTATACAAGAGATGGGTGAATCTACAACAACAATATCTTCACAACTATCTTCACAAGAATCACAGGACAAAGGTAAAGGGATATTGATAGAACCTATAAAGCCTATGAAGAAGAAAGATCAAATCAGGCATAATGAAGAAACTGCTTTAAAGTTACAAGCTGAATTTGAAGAAGAAGAAAGACTTGCAAGGGAGAGAGCTGAAAAAGAAAAAGAAGCCAATATTGCCTTGATTGAAACATAGGATGATATACAAGCAAATATTGTTGTTGATCATCAATTGGCTAAAAGATTGCAATAACAAGAACAAGAAGAGTTGTCTGTTGAAGAAAAGGCTACATTATTTCAACAACTCTTAGAGAAAAGAAGAAATCATTTTGCAGCTAAAAGAGCATAAGAGAAAAGAAACAAACTACCAACAAAAGCTCAACAAAGAAAGATAATGTGTACTTACCTAAAGAACATGGAAGGATACAAGCTCCAAGTTTTGAAGTTGAAAGGGTTTGATTCTATCCAAGAGATGTTTGACAGAGCATTCAAAAGGGTAAATACATTTAAAGACTTTAGAACAGAGTTGGTGGAAGGCAAAGAAAAAAGAGCAGGAACAACGCTGATACAAGAAAATGCAAAGAAGCAAAAGGTGGAAGATGACAAAGAAACAACAGAGCTTAAACAGTGTTTGGAAATCATTCCAGATGAAGAAGAGGTAACAATTGATGCTATACCTTTAGCTGTTAAGTCTCCAAGTATTATTGGCTGGAAGATTCATAAAGAAGGAAGAAAAAGCTATTATCAAATAATGAGAGCTGATGGAGAGTCTCAAATGTACATGATCTTTAGTCATATGCTTAAAAGTTTTAACAGGGAAGATTTGGAAGATTTGTACAAGTTGGTAAAAGCTAAATATAAGTCAACAAGACCAGTGGAAGACTTGGATTAGATATTATGGGGTGATTTGAAAACAATGTTTGAACCACCTATAGAAGATAAAATATGGAGGAATCAACAAGATTACAAAGTATTGGGTTGGAAGCTGTATGAATCCTATGGAGTACATTCCTTAATGATGCAACATATGCAGATTTACATGTTGGTAGAGAAGAAGTATCCCTATACACAACTTACACTTTCAATGATGTTAGAAAAGAAGCTTATGATTGACTATGAAAGTAAAATGGCTTATCAGCTTCTTAAATTCATCATAAAACAACTTAAGAAGTAAAGAAGTGTTTGGAAGCATCGTCCTAGTGTTGATGAAGCTTTAAATGAAGAAACTTGATGATTTTGAAGAAGAATATCAAGTTTAGAGGAGGATTGTTAGGATGAAAATTCTTCTTGATGTTGTTAGAATTACTGCTGCTCATATTTATGTTAATGCTGCTCAGCTGGAGTTAGTACTGCTCAGAGACTTCAAAGAAAATATGCTAAGTGTTTACTATTGCTAGTACATAGTTAGTACTACTAGTGAATATTAGTGTTGTTGATGAACTTCAAAGAAAATATGCTAAGTAGTTACTACTGCTAGTATAAAGTTAAGACTGCTCAGCTAAAGTTAATGCTGCTAGTTAGTACTGCTTATATGATATGTATTAGTTGTTTATAGAAAAGATTTTAAATACTTAGGGAAGTATTATAAGCCGACTAGGGCTCCTTGGTGTATAAAAGGAGGTCCTAGGGCATATAGTTTAATATTATTAGCCGTATAATTCTTAGATTCAAGGTCTTTGTAACCCTAATACTTTGAGAGTATTCGTATTATTATCATTAATAATATTAGAGCTTGTTTGTTGAATTATATGTTCATAGAATTACTGTTTCATTAATAATTCTTCTTAATATTAAAGATTAGATTCCGCATAATCTTTAATACATTCAAACAAAGTTTCTAATATAGTTGTGTTAGATTTATCTAATATAACTAAACCTTAAACAAGCTTAAGGAATTCGATCTATTGAAGTAGGATCAACAAGGATATATATAAGTGAAAGCCTAAATCCAAAGTACCATGAACATATCGCAAGATACGCTTGAGAGCAGCTAAATGTAGCTCTCGTGGATCATGAATATAAAGGCAAATCTGATGAACTGCATAAGACAAATCTGGATGTGTAAACATGAGATACGGAAGTCCCCCTGCAAGACTTTGGTACAAAGTAGGATCCTGTATCGAAACCCCGTCCGGACCCAGTTTAGACTCTGTATCAACTGGTGTCCGAGAGGAGTTACAATTAACCATGTAAGCAAGCTCAAGGAGCTAAAAATTGTACTTTCGCTGAGATAAAAATAAATCAGTAGAGTGACGAATAGTAGAGATACCAAGAAAATAACTAAGTGCCCCGAGGTCCGGCATGTCAAACTCATGATGTAAAGAATCAATAAGATGCTGAAGAATTGCTGTAGAGGAAGCCATAAGAATAATATCATCCACATATAAAAGAAGATAAGCAAGCTGAGATCCCTGTCTATAAATAAATAGAGAAGAATCTCAATGACTGTGATAAAATCCAGCCCATGTGGCATAACCTGCAAAACGTTGAAACCAAGCACGAGGTGCTTGTTTCAGTCCATATAATGATCTCTGCAAATCACAAACATGGTTAGGGCACCTAGTATCAACAAAACCGATTGGTTGATGCATGTAGACAGTCTCAGATAAATCACCATTAAGAAAAGCATTCTTAACATGAAGTTGGTAAATCGGCCACTTACGAGACACATCAAGGCTAAGAACCATGCGAATAGTGGCTGGTTTGACAATCAGGCTAAATGTCTCATCAAAAACAACACCAAGTTGCTGACTACTACCATTAGCAACCAAACGAGCCTTATAACGGCTTAATGTCCTGTCAGCATGAAACTTATGCTTAAATAACCACATAGAGCGAACCATATTAACACCTGCGGGCCTTGGTATAAGTAACCAAGTACCATTTTTAACCAATGCATTATACTCATCATACATAGCATTATGTCACTGAGGATCTTTTAAGGCGTCAAACGGATTTTTAAGAATAGGATATATCAAGAAAGTATTTAGAGACAAGCGGTCGATAGGTTTGACAATGCCTGATTGTGACTGTGTGATCATGGAATGAGTGTGGGGTGGTTCATTAACTGGGTCGGTATTGGCTTGTGGATTTGGTGGATCAAATATGGGTGGTGGCAGCAGACTGTTTTAGGTTTGGGTTTGGGTGTTGTGTGGTTCATGACTAGTGGGCTAGTTGGTGGGGAAAGTTGGGCCTGGTGAATTTGGGCCGGTGTGAGGAGGACTTTGGGTTGGATCGGTAATTAGTGGAGCAGTTGGGCTGCTCGTTTGGTGTGGGATGTTTGTAAAAGGATTAGGGAGTTTGGATGCAAGAGAAGTGAGGAGGGGGAAAGGTTGAGTATCGAGGAAGGTGTAAGAAGGTGGCGAGGAAGGTGTCATAGATTTGTAAGGGAATTGTTTTTCGTCAAAGGCGACGTGTCGGGAGAGAATAATTTTGTTTGTCTCGAGGTTAAGGCAACGAAAACCACAATGATAGGCGGGATATCCTAAAAAGAAACATGGTGTGTCACGTGGGGAAAGTTTATGAGGTGAGTGGAGATAAGGGTAGCATAGACACCCAAAGATGTGAAGGTGCGAGTAATCAGGTGGTTTGTTGAAAGGGAGTGTGAGAGGTATATCGTTATGGATTGTAGTAGAGGGTAAAAGGTTTAGGAGATACGTGGCCATATGGAGAGCTTAGACCCAAAAGGTAGGAGAGGTGTGCTTGAAAGAGAAGAATACGAATGGTATTATTAATTGTTCGTATCATTCGCTCCGCCTTGGCATTTTGTTGGGAGGTTTTTGGGCAAGAGAATCAAAATTGGATGCCATTTTTGTCAAAAAGGGTGTGGAGTTGGTTATTATCAAACTCACTGCCATGATCATATTGGAAGCTTTTAATTTCACATTTAAATTGATTTTTAACATAGTTGCGAAAATGCAAAAATTTATCAAACATGTTAGATTTAGAACGAAGAGGATAAATCCATAGAAAATGAGAGAAACGATCAAGAAATAAGACATAATGTTTGAAACCACTAGATCTAACAATGAGTGATGTCCATAAATTAGAATGTATAATATCGAAACTATTTTTAACAATGGAAGTTGAATTATGAAATGGAAGCTTCACATGTTTACCAAGTTGACAAGTATGACAAACATGTGTAGACTTCGCTTTATTACAAGATATGAAACTACGGGAAGTAAGAGAACGAAGCACTTCATCGCCGGGATGACCAAGACGTTGGTGCCAAGTGGAGGAACTAGTGGAAACAAAAGTAGTAGGGAGAGTTAACGGCTTGGTAACTGGATAAAGATCACCCGAGCTGTCACATCGAAGAAGGATATGACGAGTCAAGAAATCCTTCACAAAAAAACCAAACGCATCGAATTCAATAGTGCAATTATTATCCCTAGTAAATTGATAGACAAAAATAAGGTTTTTAATGATGTTAGGTGTGACAAGGACATTATTTAGGTGTAAAGGACAATGAATAGATGGAATAATACTATGTTCGGTGTTAGTAACGGGAATAAAATTACCGTCACCAACATGTACATATGGAAATAAACGTTGATTAAAAATAGTACTTAAATTACTAGTATTAGAATTTAAATGAGAAGAAGCACATGTATCCATATATCATGTTGGATCTTGCAAATTCATAGTGCTAAAAGCACTAGGCAGCGAGGTGGCCTAATATGGATAAATGGCAGTAGCTGGGCCGAGTAATATGGGTTGTCCATGAAAGACATGCTGCTGTTGGGCCGCGTATGCATATGGCTGGTAGTGGGCTGGCTGTGGCTGTTGGGCTGGCACTGGCTACAACTGCTGGAACTGGGCCATCGACTGTTGGACCAAATAGGAAGCAGGATCAAGGCCCGCATAGTAGGCAGGAGGAGTAACACCTCCACTTGGGCTTAGCTGGTATTGGACCAGTCTGAAGAGGGTATGAGTATGAGCTGGTCTGACATGAGTTGAGGCAGACGTGGGATTCCAAATCCTAGCATATGACGAAACATTGCCACGGGTTGAATTTTTTTGAGAAGATAAATCGGCTTGATTGTGATGGTCATGGATAAATATACACCAGCCTCCAAACTTGCAAGTACCTTCATTAAAATGGGTTCATATTTGAGAAAGAGTAGAGGGCGGTGGTGGAGGATTGTCTTTAACGGCCATAGGTGCCGATTAAAATTTTATTTTTGATTAGGGTTTAGAGAGGAGAAGACTACGGCAGAATGGATGGGAGGAGGGAGTCGAGTATTTTAGAGAAAGTTTAGGAGAAAAATACTGGCTGTGATACCATATTGGAAGGCTAATTGATTTCCTTGATCCTCATTATCAAAATAACCAAATGGCCTAATACATGCCCACGGGCCATTACAAAATAATAATAAACACTATAAAATATATCGACTAATAACTGCATGTAAAAATCCGTCACGGGCTCGAGACAAATGTGGTGTGAAAGGAAGGTGATGAAAGAATAGAAAAAAAATCACTTGAAGTTAAAGTGGAGCCAAAAAAGAAATGTCAACATTGTCGAAAAAGACTAATTTGCATACCAAAAAAACTTGTTCGTTAAATTCAAAGGAAAAGAGAAACATGACATTGATATGTTGAAAACTTCTGTTTTAAATTTAATTTTCATTTTTCTTTACAAATTCTTTAAATTATTTTACACATTTTTAATTGAATATATGGAATGCACTTTCACTTGAATACATTGAATTCTCTAGTTATTGAATGCTATATTCTTTGTTATTTATATTATGATTGATGTTAAGACACAACACAATACTCAAAATTCATAAAAATGTACGGAATACAAACCATGTGACGTGTAATAAACATATTATAAACTCAAGTATAAAAGTATTGAAAAACACATGTAATTCATGCGTAAATCACATGTGATTCATGTATGGATCACATGTGATTTACCTCAACAACATCTATATTACCTGTATGAATAAGTAAGAAACTAAAACAATTATAATAACAGACTTGTTCCATTGAATACACTTTTGGATCAATTTTTTGTAATTATTTTGCAGTCAATTAAAATAAGATAGATTTAACTGTTAAATAAAATTAAGTATAAATCTATTGTGATTTGTACAAATCACATGTGATTTTGTACAAATCATATGTGATTGTGCTCAAATCACATGTGATTTTGTACACGGTAAGCCATAAGCCTATCACCAAAAAAACATACACACAAGTACACTAATAAACCCAATATCAAATGACCATCAGTAGCATACACAAATTAAAAGCTAATATATAGAAGGAATCCAAACACACAAACTGCACACACACTGATTCTCATAAACCAAACAATCAGCTCAAGACCCAGGCAACCAAACATCAGCTGACGAACCAGACAACCAAACAGAAGCAATAAACCCGAACGCGTACTAAGCAGTTCATATATTTTAAGAGCACTTCCGAGGATTTTGCATCCACATCTGCCAATCAATAACTTTCTTTTTTGATCTTCTCATAATCCAGGCAACCAAACATCAGCTCATTCTAATCTTCACGTACACTTTCATTCAAAATGACACTTTGTGAACTATTTAAAGTTGAGTAGCTTCTTCATCTTTACAATTCTATTATATTTACCAACTATATCGGCATCGACATTTTTACACATTTATCTTCATGACGACCTAAAGTATAGCGACAAAAGCATAAATCGAGTTAAGAACCTACATAAGCAACATTAACTGATCATATCCAAAAATAAACAACAAAAATAAGCAAGATCTACTGATTATATCCCAAATAAGCAAAAATAAGCAACAAAAACCTAAAAAGCTAAAAACCTAAATAAACAACATCCACTTGTGTCCAATTATAAACCATATTTTAATATAACTTGTGTACTTTTTTGTTCTTTATTGTTATTTTATACTTAAGTTACCTTATCAAGCGTATCAAAAAATAAAAAGCCCTAGTCACTTTACCAACTCTCATAAGCTCTTATAAGCTTTAAGCTTCAGCTCCAACCACTTGCGCTAACATCACCTTTAAAAATCATAACAACAAAAATGCCCATTCATAAATAAAAACTTACTAAATCACGTGTGATTATCACAATCACCTTTTATCTAACACATAGTGTGCATCAACAAAACAATAGCAATCACAAGGATAAACACAAATACAACAACCTACCAAAAATAAGCAACAATAAGCAACAAAAACCTAAAAAACTAAAATGATAAAAACCTAAATAAGCAACATCTACAAAATAAGCAACAAATAATAAACAAAATAAGCAACATCTACAGATGATATCCAAAATAAGCACCAAAACCTAAAAAACATAAATAAGCACCAAAATAAGCAACATCTGATTATATACCAAAATAATATGAATAAAAAATCAAATACATACTAGAATCAACATTTCGAAGCTTACTTTTGTTTGGAATCTCGCAATGAAGACGATTGGGGCAACGAACCACCTTTAGATAGTGACATTTCATCTCGTATGTCCATTGTATATCGTTAATTTTTATCAATTTTGCTTGAATAGCGATTAGGGTTTCGTTAGAGTGGTTTGGGGTTGCTTGAGGGTGGTTAGTGTGTAAAAATAGTGTGTTTGTGTGTGTAAGAGGTGAGAAATGAAAGAGGGGTACTGACCCCTATCTTTGAATTATTGAGCTAGTAAAATTAACAAAATGCCACTCGGTTAATAATTAAAATAAAATGCCAATTAATTTGAACCGTTGGATTGAAGTTAGATGAGTGTTTGAGATGTGGTGCTTTGTTCTTTGACTAGAACATGTTCTACACAGAACTTTTGTCTAATTTTGGAACGGAGGGAGTAACAATTTTGATTAATGGTAATATAGTAAACTTAAGCAATTCCAATTACTGTATATAGGAGTGGACAATTAATTTAAGACGAACTAAAAAGGAAAATAAACAATAAAATTGAGACGGAGAGAGTAATTGTTTTTCTACGTGCCAATGTGTTATGGGTCATGTTTGTAAGTTTGTTTCTATGTGGCAAACAAAACTATATTTAGTAATACTATGTTAAAGTTTCTAAACTTGATCTAATAAAAAAACGAGGGAGCGAGTATCATACTTTTTTTTGTAAAAAGGCGATGAATATATTAACTCAAAAACTCATAATCAGTTACAAGATTCAGAAATGATCATGAACAGGCTCAAGATCCTTACAACTAAACAATACATCAGGAATATATAAGCAATGCATATAAACTAAATTCTTCACTCTATTCTATTTGAAATATAATTGTAATCATTACAATATATAATCTCTTTTAGATCATTCTAGATGCAATATAGGTAGACTAGGCCAACTTAACAATGCCCATAATCACTAATAAATCTAATGTCTAACACTCCCCCGTAGTTAAAGTGGGAAAAAACACTCAAAATGGAATGAAATTCTTCAAATAAAGTAGACGTCAACCCCTTAGTGAATATATCATCATATTGGTAACGAGATGGCACATGGAGAGCACGAACATGACCACGAGCAACCATATCACGAACAAAATGTATGTTAACATTAATGTGTTTGGTCTGCTGATGCTGAACACGCTTGGTAGTCAAATAAATAGCACTAACGTAGTCACAATAAACAAGAGTAGCAGATGATAGAGGAATATGAAGTTTACGTAGAAGATTACGAAGCCATGTTGTTTTAGCCACTACATTAGCAACACCTCGATACTCAGCCTCGACACTTGATTTAGAAAGAGAGTGTTGTCGCTTAGCTGACCAAGAGAGTAGATTATCCCCTAAGAAGACACAATAACCTGAAGTAGAACGCCTAGTAGTAGGACAATCCGCCTAATCTGCATCAGAATAAGCCACAAGAGAGCGAGTCGATGATACATATAGTTGAAGCCCAAAGTCTAACATACCACGAACATATCGGAGAATGCGCTTAAGAGCCGAAAAATGAGGCTCTCGAGGATCATGCATATAGAGACAAACCTGTTGTACAGCATAAGAAATATCCATCTGTTTTGATGAGATGATGTTTAACATCACAAA
The DNA here is from genome assembly GCA_026074375.1 of Tanacetum coccineum. Classification (NCBI taxonomy): domain Eukaryota; kingdom Viridiplantae; phylum Streptophyta; class Magnoliopsida; order Asterales; family Asteraceae; genus Tanacetum; species Tanacetum coccineum. The sequence continues at coordinate 11,175 of BQNB010184129.1, forward strand.
CAAAATGTATACCCATAATCAGTAATAAATCTAATGTCTAAGATATTCACCCATAGCAAATACATTTCTCATTACAATAAGACTGATGAATAGAGCAATTCCAGTGTAGAATTACTTTAAACCAGCCTTATTAACAGGCCTCTTTGCTATGAAAGTACCACAGACTTGGTAAATGCTATTCTTAAATCTTAATCGATAAGTAAAAACAACTAGTCTACTCAAGCACTTTTAATATATTATGAGAAAGTCTACGTATAATACAATATCAATTTCACAAAATAACTTGCTTACGAAGTTTGAAAAGGTATAAAATTTTTGAATTAATACGCAAACCTTCATAGAATTCATGTTAACGCAATAACGCATTTGTGTATATAAACATTGCAAGTACATTCTAAATAAGAAACACCATAACTATGGATGAAACTCATCTATTCTTCATATATTTTGTATCCATAGTTATCTCTCTAATTTTCACTTACAAGTTACTTGTACACAAGAAGCTTAAAAACTTACCACCCGGTCCACCTTCTCTTCCCATTATTGGGCACCATCAGCTGTTGAAGAATGTTTTACTAACAACGATGTCATTTTAGCCAATAGACCAGCTCTTCCAAGTAGCAAGTATCTTGACTACAACCAAACAACACTAAGTGCAGCTCCTTATGGCCATCTATGGAGAGACCTTCGTCGAATCACCACTCTTGAACTCTTCTCGAGTACTAAACTCAAAGGTTACATGCGTGTCTGAGAAGATGAAGTAAAATTATTTATTAAGGATCTTTACCATGTGTGTTCTGATGATTTTGTCAAAGTAGAAATGAAGTCTAGAATTCAAGGGTTATTGTTTAACATAATCATGAGGATCGTTGCTAACAAACGGTTCTATGGGACGGAGGTTGAGGACTTTGAAGAAGCTAGTAAGTTTAAGGATGTTATAAGGGGTGTTTTTGAAAGGGTTAATTACTTCAAAATGTATTATACTTGCCAATTTTTGTTATTGTGTGTACTCAACTTTTTTTTTCTTATTGTATGTACTGAACTTTCAAATTTTGACCTTTGTGTGTATTTGTGACCGTTTTTGTAACACCCCCAAAAATGTGTCGCAGCGGAAATATGTCCGGGAGCGTTACTTCATAATACAACAGCTCAAGATACAAGA